>BRDA01082913.1:0-13770 GCA_036984385.1 Crenuchus spilurus | reverse complement strand
CACTCTCTCTCTCTCTCTCTCTCTCTCTCTCTTTCATATGTGTGTGTGTGTGTGTGTGGGTGTGGGTGTGTGTGTGTGTGTGTGTGTGTGTGTATGGTTCTTCCAGGATTGCTGCTCTTATTCTTCCAGTTAATTAAGAGACTAAGTTAAGAGACGTGAAGAATAGCTTTAGAATCAGAGTATGGTCATGCCAGTCAATACTGCCTAAGGTGGAGATAATAGGACAATATATAATCGACTTTAAGTAACTCATGTTCATTTCAGTTTCAACTTGTAAATAAGTTGAAATTGTGTATTAATACAGCTCTGGAAAAAGAGACCATTCCAAATGGTCAACCCAGTCATCAGAGCTGACCCCCACTGAAAAACTCTGGATTGAGATCAAGAGGAAGGTGGATCAGAAATCTGAAAGTATGTCAAATCAGGGTTATTTCATCATTCCAGCTCTAAAACATTGCACGTTTTGATTTATTTTGATTTGATGTTGTATTTATGTTGTCCTTTTTTGCAAATGTGTGCTCTAAATTGCAGTTTTTATTTAGAATTTGGGAGAAATGTCAGTGATTTATTGAATAAGAAAATGTTTTAAATAGCACTCAAACACAAACCTATAAATATTAAAGTCTGAGAAATTTCTAGAGGTCTATTCATTTCCACTGAGCTATTGATTCATTAAATTCTGCTGCTTTTAGTGGGTCCTTGAATAAAAATAATAGCTTGGAAATTTAGAGCATATATAATAGGCTTGCTGCTGTTATACTACATCGTGTTCACACTTACGTCTATTCTGCTGTAATTGTTATGTTTTAATGGAAAGGGGTCGTGTTGTGAAGCTAATTGTGGGCGGTTTGGTGTTGCTGGTCTGTAGTGAAGTTTTGCTGCTGCAATTCTCCTGTTTGGCCAGCTGGGGCGATGTTGAAGCGGCGCGCACTGCAGGCCCGTGGTGCTCACGCGCCTCAGCACGAAATGACTGGAAGGCAAGTTTAACGATTACTGCGCCGTAAAACAACACAAAGACGGTCAAATGTCAGCATAGGAAGCCTCTTCTAATACAGACGAATGTCAAAATCATATAAGGGGTTTCGTCCTGTACATCAGAAACGTTTCTTTCCAGGGTTGCTCTCAGGGCGGAGGGATTTTAGTGTTAATAGTCACAGAGGACAAAAACAGAGCTGTGGTTCTCGTTCGCGTCTAAAAGACGCTCTGGTTTGAGCTAAAACGTTGACAGACCTGTGTCTGGAAGTAAAATGGCAGACGGATAAGACGATGTCGCTTTCTCTTCCTCCCTCCCCGTAAATAAAAGCGAGAGTGTACAACTAATCATAATATACGCTGTAGTACTGACATATTAAAGGTGATCTGTTTACTTCCGCTGTAGTATCTACACACAAACCTACGTAGCGTCCCAATTTAATTACTAGAGCTGTAAGTCGTCGTTTAAAAAGGCTGTGCTTAGTTCCCAGCTTTGTGTGGACTATTATGTCTAATATTCCCCATTAGTGCTGATTTGAGTACCGCTGTATGTGTATTAATGTGTTTAAAAGAAGAAAACACAGCTTTTTATCAAGTGTAGCTTCAGCTTTCTCGAATGTAACTCCAGAAATGTTAACACTTTGTGGCCTGTCTGACTCCATTTTGAAACGGCAACAGCCTCGCAGAGCTGACATGAATCTCACTGAGTTTGATGGCTAGGCTAAAGGCTGTTTTTTATGTTATTAACATTAAGTCGTGAGCCAACAGAACTGTTAGCTGAGAGTTCATTGAGATTCAATACATTAAAAACCGGTATAACAACTCTTCGCCTTCGTTTGAGTCATTTTAACACGTGTTTTTGTGCAAAAATGTGCATAAGTAGAAGTGGAGAAGCTGAGGGTTGAAGGGGCTACCGCAGCACAGGCAGGAGGGGGGAGTGTAGCCGTGCCGATTGGCTGCTCATAGACATACAGCCACGGATAGAAACACAACCAGGGGCAGGTCGACAGCAAGGAATCAAGAATCATCTCCCTCAATTGAAAAAGTAGCCGGCGTGACGCAACGAGTCGCTGAGAACGTGGCGCAGGGGGGACTGGGTTTTCCCCTCTGCGAGTATATTGGATGTGTTTAGTGTACATGTGTGTTTTTATTTATTCAGAAAGGGGCCGCTGGTACAGAGACGGCTCCCCTGAAGTGGCAGGGATATGAGGCTCAGGTTCTTGGCCTAGTGCTTCTGCTGCTGCTTGGATTTGCAGCTCCACTTTCACAATTGTGGGGGAGAAAAGGCCATTTCGAGCACGAGACTTTTCACCAATTATGACCACGACTGACAGGCGAATGGTAAGATCACCATTTTTACATGCTTTATTATAAAGAGGATTGTGCACAAGTTTGACCAGTGGAAGTCTCAGTGTGTGTGTGTGTGTGTGTGTGTGTTTGTGTGTGTGTGCGCGCGTGTGTGAACTAGATGTTATTGCTTTACATTACGTGTAATGAAGAAAAACCCCGCACAGGCTCACACCGCTGTTATTTCACATTAAGTCTCAACTGCATTTCAGTTTTCCCACTTCTTCAGAAAGAGGACACAGAGGGAGCCTCGCCGTCACTGGTCACCATAGTGTGTCATATATGTGCGCCTCACCATCCTCGCTGTTTCCGTGCCAGGGCAAGGACGGCTCGCCCAGAGCAGGTTACAGCTGGCGGTGTGGATTTGTTAAGGGAGCCTAAGTGTCTTGCTGGACGTCCACTATTGATATGAACACCGATTGTTTTCGACACTTAGGCATGCGTGCCAGGCTTACTCTGTTTGTTTTTAAAGCCCAAGCCTTTATTTAAGCTATACAGGTGAATTAATGAATGAGAATAAATGACTGCATTTATACATGGACCTTTTTTCCCCAGACTATTATTTACATACATGTATTTCACAGTTGTATGTGTTTATGTTCTCAGATTGGAGCCAGGACATAGAGAACCAGTATGTCTGTAGCAGACCAAAAGAGCTCATGACATGGGAAACTTCACCCATCAGAGGCAAGGATACCAGCCTTCAAGTCCACTTCCACTAAGTACCAAGTACTAGTCCTTTGACGTCATAGCGCCTGGACCTGACCACTGGGATCCACATAGGAATGATTTCAACGTGACCCCAGGGGGGTCCCTGGTTGCTATTGTAAGCCAGTGGGCAACACCACATTTCTCACAGAATCACAATAAAATGGACACAGCTTTGCCTGACGGTAGACCTGATAACAACATCTGCATGTCACCTCCCAGTCCAGACTTCAGTCTTGATTCATCCAGTCCATTTGCAAATGGCCTACACTTCGAGTCAATTTTGTTTGAGGATGATGAGGAAGAAGAGGATATGGACACAGATACTGTGTCGCTATTGGAGAAGCCATGTAGCGGCCCTAAGAATCCTGCTACCAATAGAAATTCAAAGGTAAAATTTGCTGTTGAGACATTTCTATCCAAAGGTAAAAGTTTAAAGGGCTGCAGATCAGTGGAGGAAGACGACGACTTTGTGGAAGAGTCGAGTGCTGACTGCGATACAGTTTCTCTGGTGTGTAACCCTGCTGAGGTTTCAGTGGCATGCTACTGTGTGTTATTATATCCAGAGTAATCACCCCAGTCCTGCTTATATGTTGCATCCTTTTATAATGTCAGACTGTGGTTGGGAATTAACAGAATGCAAAATAAGTATATGGTACTTTATAGCAAAGGCAATACTACAATGATTTTTGCATGGTGAAGTGGAGATGATCTTTTGTATATGATTCACTTTTTGGAAAATTGTTAATATAGCACCAAAATGGTTCTGTTGCTCTTCAAAGAACATTTTTGTGCTGTGTATATAGAGGAAATAATATAGTGATTTAAATATAATCAGGTAGTTACGCAGATATCTAAGTATTTTAATTACTTTTGTACACTTAAAGCCTAGAAATAAAACTATTGACATTTTCAGGTTCCGGAATGATTTTGACAAGATTATGTTAAATGTTAAAAAATAGTGTGTTTTCAATTTGGCCCAGATAAATAAAACTTTTCAAATGGAAACATTTCAGTCAAAGTCATGTTAACCCTCCAAAATAATGTCACACTTAGAAGTGATACAGTTTAGACAGAAAGCAACTTCAAATGTATTCAAAACATATATCAACTTCCCTTCCCTGTCTAGGGGAAGCTGTGGCTAGCCATGGCCTGGTGGTTAGGGATTTGGTCTTGTGCCTGGAAAGGTCATTCTGATATTAGAATTTATTACTATACTCTTATATATTTTGCATTGAACAAGTATACAAGAACATGCTACATGATTGTTTAATCACTATAACTAGCTACAATGACAAGTTTTTGTATTTTAGCACCTGTTTCATTAACAACATAGATTTAAGAACATTTTAATTTACATATTAGGGACATTGTTTGTAAGCTGTCAGCTGAACCTTACAGTTAAAATGATAAATTTACAGAAGAATATATTAAAAATATAAAAAAAAAAAAAAAAAAAAAACTTTTAATGGACGTTAATGTAAAAATCCCGTTACTCAAAGTCATTTTGGTGCATTCTTATGAATCCATTCATCATGAACTTTCTATACAATATAGAATGTATCTGGCAGGTTCAGGTGGCATTTTCAAATGATGTATAAAAGTAACCATCAACAAAACAAAGATACAAGGAATTGTACTCACAGATGATTTCATGTTGATTTTATGATGTCTAAAAAAGTTTTATTTATAATATTACTTTTTAACCTTAATCTCTGTTGCCTACTAGCAAATCAATGGCCCAAAGACCAAGTCTATTCCACCAGTGAAGTACCTAGAAGGTGAAGTTATATGGGCCAAGTTCAACCGTAGACCATGGTGGCCATGTCGGGTGACAGTTGACCCAGTTTTTGGAACTTATCACAGAATAAAAGGTATGTTAAAGGCAAAGTGACAGCTTTCCCTTTTTTCAGTAATGACATACACAATAGAATGTCCTTCTATTAATCACAGGTGTGCTGAAATATTTGTTTAAGGAAACACAGTACAAGTGTTCAGTCACATTAAGTCAGTGACATCAGTTATTTTGAAATACAGTTTCTTCAAAATGTTACTCGAGTAAATGTAATTTGTTTCCTTCTGACTTCTGAGTTACACTGATTCATGTGCAGAGTAATTTAAAAGCTAAACATGAAGCACTCATTCTGCTAGCATACATAACTGTGGTTACCTTAGAATTTAGGTGCAGTTTTTACAATGTTAAATAAAAAAAATAGGATTTTAGACAATATACTATTATATAGTAAACCTAGTGACATGCTCACCAAGGAGCTTTAGCCTTTGACTGCACAAATTAATATATTTATGAAAATGTGTAAAAAAACACATTTGAAAATCCCTCCATCCTCAAAAGAATGTAAAAATGACTTGAAAACACTCATGTAATACTCACATGTCACTCTAATAGAGGCAGTACAATCTCCGTCAAAAACACAGCAAAAAGAATTTACACAAACATATTGTACAGAATATTTAAGATCAAGCACAGTGATTTCATAACAGCATGTGGGTTTGTTTATGTGGTTATGTCTACACATGACTTTACTGGTTCCATGTAGATGCTGGTTTCAGGTGTAGGCTTCCAAAGTGCTACAAAAGTTAGATGACAAATTCTAGCTAATCACAACTCAAGTAAACATGACTTGGCACTGTGTTATTAAAATGTTATTTTTACCAAGTTAGAAGTTACAACTTTTTTGCAAGACCCAAGATGTGTTTTACTGAAAAAAAATTATATGAAACTGTGATTGTGATGATTAAAGATGGTTATGGCTTTGATATTACAGTGTCAGTATACATTTACTAGTATGTATAATTTCAGTATAGAGATTATTTGATTAGCCATGACAGTCTAGAAACATTTAGGTTCTAGATTCTTAGGATAGATCATACTCACAAAGGAATGTATGGATATTTTCAGCGTGTTTAGTATCATGTTCTGAAGTAATTAACTTTATCCCCAGGTTACTCTCGGACATATTAGTGCATCTCTAAAAAACATAGTACCACGAAAAATTCATTTGTGCAATATAAAAGGCAAACTGGCATATGGTATATGTTTTATATGCATTACATATAAAGTGATATATTTCAGTATTTACTTTTTTGTTTTAATGCTGATACTGTGTAAATAGTAATTTACTCAAAGTTGAAATATTACAATAAATTGAGGTACTTGATACTGAGCTATAAGCCATACTGACCAACAGTAAAACAAACAAGGGCATGAAATATCACTTCACATGAAATGAATATAAAATAATGACATTTAAAAAATATTTTTAGATGCACAAGTAGTTTTGCCAGTTATAGATTTGGGTGGTAAGAAAGTAACACATAATTGTTCTTTTGCATTTTTTGTGTTGTGATTTTTTAGAACCAAGTGATAAACTCTCCCGTCAGTATTACATCAAAACATTTGGGGAGCCTGAGGAACTGGCTTGGGTCACAGAGAAAGCTACTCATATATTTGTGGGTGGATACCAGTTCCACAGTCTGCCTGGTCCAAAGAGAGGAGGAAGACAACAAGATGAAAACTGCCGATATTCTGTAATTATTGTGTTATTAATCAACCATTAATGTATGAGTAATCTACATACTTTTAAAAAATACAATTACAGTGGTACCCCTACTTACAAACATCCCCACTAATGAGTATTCCAGGTTAATTAGTCGAGATCTCGGAATATTTTTGTTCCAGGTAACGAATAAAATTCCAAGTAACAAGTAGCGTAAATTTGTTCAAGTATGCCAACCGCTAGGGGCGCAGCGGTTGTAGTATCCCCTAGATGCTAGAGTAGAAGAAGAGGTCAGTCATTACCTTTGACCATTGTCCAGTAAAAGTGAAAGTACTAGTGAAAGTGACACAAAGAAAGCAAAAGGTACTGAACAAGAAAGTTAGATACATTTTACTTTTACTTTTCATATGATAAGTGTAACCATGCCGTACACGTACACCCGTCTTCCTCTCCTCCTTAGCCTACACAAGCACCGTCTGTCTCCCTCTCCTTAGCCGCTTGCCTACACGAGCGCCATCGTCGTCTTGTTTATTAAAAAAAAAAAAAAACATATAAACACATTATTTAGTATATTAAAGTATACTGTATATTGGCCAACTGACACGGATTAATCAGTTTTACATTTATTCTTATGGGGAAAATGCATCCAGCTAACGAGCAAACCAGTTAACGAGCTCGGCTCCTGCATGGATTAAACTCGTAAGTAGGGTTACCACTGTATATAAAAAATTAATTTTTGTTTGTTAACTTTTAAGTGTATGTTGTATAACTGTAATAATTGTGTGAAAATGTATGAAAATGAAAATGAAATGAAGTTTCTGAAAATGTATTTTTCTTATTCAAGATACCTAAACGCTTTCTGAGCTCTTGGAATGCCAGTGTAACTGAGGCAGAAGCACTTTTCCTAGAGAAACCAAGGGTAACTGTCCCAACTTCTGAATTCATAGAAGAGAGCTCAGTTGACAGAACTAGAAGAGGACAAGAAGACAAGGCATCCATCTTCCGTTTGCCTATGGGGACCCCCGAAATTGATCACCTACTGAATGGAAAGATTGCACATAAAGACCAAAATACACTGAATAAATCTAAGTGTAAAAAAAAGCAAAGAAAGTCATCTAACATTTTTTCTCGAAAATATAAGGATTTTGTTTGTGAAAAGGCTAAGACAGAAGAACCATTGGACAATCCTTACTCTGACATTGACTCTGTGCCACAGATCCGCAGGTGTCCAAAAGGCAGTGACCAAGTCTCTAAAAATTCTGTTGTTGAACAGCCTTCAAAACAAATCACAAATCCAAATGACAAAGAGGCAAAGAAAAACCCTGATAGTCAAGGTGGCCTTTGGTTTAGCAAAGCAGGAAAAGGCCAAGCCAGTGGAGTTTTTAGCCGTGCAGGAATTAAATCTGTTAACTGTTCCTTTGGTAAAGTGTCTTGTAAGATTAAGATGCCAGATACACCAAGCATTAAGTCCAGAGATGGACAAGTAACAGGACCTGAACACTTGTCTGTAGAAGCAAAAAAGGCTCTTGACAGAAAAGTTGCAAGTCTTCCAGCCAGTAATCGCCTGATGACCAGAGCACTGAAGGCCATGGAAGAAGCTGAGCTGCAGAAGCTGCCATCTAACCAAAACCAGGAGCAAACATTAACAAATGGAGAAATAGGGGACAATGCATCTGTTTCCAGATACTCATCACCTGAAAAGAAAAAAATGAAACCAACCTGTTCTTTGCAGAAAGCACAAAGTCCTGATGTGGACTTAAAAGCAAGTGATATTTCCAGGATTTCTTCAGGTGATGAAGGTTTGGTCAAATCTGAGGATGAAGCTTATTTGATATCTCCTGAATGTTCTGATGTTAATCCCAAACTGAAACAAGAGATTAATGTATCTCATATGTCAAATAGTTCAAATCCATCTCCATTGCTTTTTAATATGGAGGATTTTGAAGACATGAAAGAAATAACTTTCAGGTCATTGGAAAGTGAAAATAATGGCAAGACCACACCATTTCGACCAGATGCTAATTATAAATTTAGCACATTCCTAATGTTGCTAAAGGATGTACACGACAGCCGAGAAAAAGATGGCAGACCCTTGGTAGTGGAACCTTTACCTACAAATATCCTCATCAAAGAAGAGCCACTTTTGATTCCAAAAGAAACTTCAGAGAATGATTTTGGTCATGTTAAAAATGTTAATGACCTCGGTTCATCAACAGGTCCCCAAAGGTGTGAACGAGGCAAACGTAACTTTAAACCCAAACATAAAATAACAAAAACAAAGTCTGCGTTAAACATGGATATGAAGATCTCTCAGAATGGGACTGAAAAGTGCATAATTCAAGAACGCAGTGTACAAAAATATTTTCAAAGACATAGCAAAAAAAGTCATGGTGTGTTGAAGAAGAAGAACCTTAATATTACTGACGTGCCTTGTGAGCTTCCAAAGCATGTATACAACTCCAATCACATACAGACACCAAGGTGCCATGTCCCCACAGATGACCCTGAGAACAGGTTTTTTGGCAGTGTACCTAAGAAGCGCTGGCAGAAGTTTGAGCAGGACAATGACAAGGTGCTGCACACAGAAGTCAGAAGTGACCAAGGACAGGAACAACCAGAGATATTGCCTTCAGTACTAAAAAGTGCTCTGCTACCTGGTTTAGATGATTCAAATTTATCTGCTTCAAGGAAAGAGATGGAATTAAACACAGCAAACATTCCTCCCTGTAGGCATGACATTTCTAGTTTCTCCACAGGTAAGATAATTGTAAGTAGACAGTAGGCTACCTTTTTGAGACCATATATTGTGTGTTTATAGTGGCTCTGAATTAATATCATTCACAGATCGCAAACGTATCAGAAAGCCTAGCAAAAGGCTCATAGAATGGACAGAGGAGTATGATCAGATATTCTCCACTAAGAAGAAAGCAAAAAAGAAATCTGAATCCATACTGAAGGTAGTTTATATATGGTTTTGTAATTAAATCTGGGATGATTTGATTTCTCTTCTTACATATCATTTTAATTACTTTTCTCAGGTAAAAAAAAACATATCCAGTGATATTAATGAGAAACCGACAGGTATGCAGGAGCACCAAGGAAGAATACCCATGATTTTGAATTCCCTGCCTGAAATTCAGACTCCTCCCCCTGAAGAGAGATCAAAGACACCACCTCACATAGAGAGTACTCCATGTCAAGATCAAGTCATGACTGTGGACACACTGACTCCACCTCCAGAAACATTTCCTTTCCCTTATGGTGAAAATTGCTTTAAGGAACAACTTCCAGTCCAGACCTCTTCAACCACCAGTGAGAAATTGTTTTACAGAGTAGGAGGAATTCTAATTAAATGTAAAATACATGTGAGCTTCATATGCTCTCGTTATGCTAATTCTTTTGCTAAGAATAAGTAGATGATTTGATGGTCATTGAAAAACGGAAATTGTGTGTCATAATTTTTTACTTTAATTGATTTTTTTATTGACAGAATAAGTTGTCATTACTTTTGCAGCTTTGCATGTATGGAGAAGAAAAGCAATCTAACTGAAAATAAAATGATCTGATTTGAATGGAGTCAAAAATTGACAGCACTAATCATCATAATTCATAATTAATTCTGAGCTTTTGAGTTTGTTTACTATGACATCTCCAAAATTTTGAATATTGTGAAAAAATCATTTGTGTTCATAATTAATTTCAAAAAGGTAAACAGTTTTTTTTAATATATACTTTATATTTATTACATGTCATATTTCAAGCCTTTTGTTTTAATGTTGATACTGATTGGAGTATTAACGTTACATCTAATGTTCTCTAATGCTGAGATTCTGGCATCTGCCACCCTTTTATCAACTATCACTATCACTTGCAATGTTTTTGACACTCTTGGGAGGGGGCAGACTAGCACAGGCCTCCTCTTACACCAGTGATGTCCAGCCTCTTTTTTTCCAAACTGCTGGTGATACATAGCCACCAGGCAGGTAGTACACTCAGTGCTCACTTTTGATAGAGCGCCTGGCAGATGACCGAGTCAGTCAACATATATAGTGCTAGTTAGTGTGTGCTATCATGCCCACTAGAAGAGAGGGCACAGGCAGTTTTGCTTTTTTGAGACACCAGCTGCCGATGGCAATCAGCATGATCGGGATTCGAACTTACAATCTTTGCATCATAATGGCAGCGCCTTAGTCCACTGAGTCACTCGGGGCTCAGAGTTGACCTTTTTGAATGAAATTATTACCAACTTTTAGCTCTTTCACAACATTCTAATTTTGGAGTTGTGCTACTATATCTGTTTGGTCTCTGGTGCCTAGATGCTGTTGTCTAAAACTTTTGTTGTAACTAACAATAAAAACTTGATCTCCAGGTGATGGCATCTGCCTAAGTACGAAGAGACAAAGGAAGCCTACTAAGAAAATTCTGGAAAGCTCAATTGAAGCAGAACCAATTCTAACACCAAAAAAGAAGGTACTGTGGAACTTTTTTGTAATATATTTCTCTTTGGAATTTAATTACCTCCAATAGACTACCTATGATGATGCATTAATGCTATAATGCCTTGTAGGTGAAGTCTCAAAAAAACAGTTCCCCTGGACATGTTAATTCAGGTCAGTATAGAGATATAAAAGAAAACCCTTTTTATTATGTGTAACACATTTATTCAATATTTGTTGAATGCATTTCCACAGTGTTCACATTTTATGTTCTGTTTTTTTAGCACTTTCAATCATTTCTGTTATATTTGAAGTATTGCATAATGAAAAAAAATCAGTCCTGCTCTTGATTACTAAAATACTTTGTTTCAAATGCAGGAATGGGACAATCAAAAAGTAAGAGCAAACAATTTGCTGTGCTAAATCCTGAAGTGACTGGTGTGGTGCTAGGGAGACCAGAAAAAGAGGCTGAAACTACCACCACCGTCCCTGAGACAGTTAACCAAGATCCAGTTGAGGATGGCAAAGATGCTCTGGATAATGAGGTCAGTACAGCTCTGTCATCTGTGTTATTGCTATCATTATGGCAAAACATGAAATTAACTTTTATGATCAGTGACAGTACAATAATACTTCTTGATAATAACATATGTATGTTAAAACACTTATGCCATTCAGATACTCACTCCCAGTTTTGACTACTCTCATAACTCTGAGATGAGGGATGAATGTGATGAAGGACTCTCACCCAATAAGAAACTCTCAGTGGAAAAAGGGGGTGGGGTCTTAATGAGAGACAGTGTTTGTCAGGTGAGTTGATATTAAGTGCTAATAATAATAATACAATTAAGTACATTCAACTCTGAAAATTAGAATATTGTGAAAAAGTTAATGTGTGTTCATAATTTAGTTCTGAAAGGTAAATTGTCATTTATTTTATATTCATTATACATAAAGTGACATATTTCAAGCTAGTACTCGGAGATCTCAAATGTGTATCATGATTAATTAATTAAATGTTTTACCTTGATTACAATTAATGAACAGTTATTTTGTATGTTTTGATTGGTCATTAAAGCCAACGGTGTCCAAAGTATGGTAGTTTTCTTTGGTGCAATTTCACTGGAGTTGCTCAGATGGATCGGTGTTTTTCTCCATGTTTCTTTCTTGTCGCAGATTGAATAAGGTGGAGTAACATGATTACACAAGCTGTAGTATGTTTTTAAGGGTTCAATACATGAAAGCACCATGAGGAAAGTACTTTTTTATTCAGAGAAATTAAAAGTCATTGAAATAATCAACATGGGCAAGATTGCATCAGTTGTAGGTAATTTACTGTAAGCCCAATGAAAGAATCTGGATTTCTGATTTTCATCAGGTATAAGCCAAACTGATCAACAGTAAAACAAAAAAGACTTTAAATGTAACTTTACATGAATATACAATATGACAGTTTACCTTTATTAAAATAATTTATTAATAAAAATTTACTTCACAATATTCCAATTTTTTTATGTGACTGTGTTGTTATGACTCTCTAAAACAGGGGTGCACAATACGTCGATCGCGATCTACCAGTCGATAGCAAAGGTACTGTGGGTAGATTGCATGGCATTTAAAAAATAGACGTCAGCCTATCATCTGTCCTCGCTATAAAACTTGTCACTTAATTGACATACAGAGAGACAGGTCGAGCAGTAGGACCCAGCGGGAATCCAAGCCGCTCAATCTGAAAATCCTGTTTCACTTTAGACCGCCCACAAGTTCCTTCGATTGGCTTTGCCGTTTCTTGCTAACGCGTGATTGGCCATGTCCGCTATCATTCGCAAGTCATAACTGTTTTACAACTGTGTACAACCCGCAAGTGCTTCTGGGTGATGGCGTCACCCATACCGCGTGACCTCGACATGGCCAACGCTACAATATTTATTCGAGGTACACCAGCATACATTGTACACATAAATTGTCAGTATATTTATAAATAAATATATGTCTTGCATTTTAATATTGGGTAAATCATTTTGACTTAGTCATTAGATAAGTAGCTTGCAGGCTGAAAAAGTGTGTGCACCCCTGTTCTAAAACAAAAATGATGAATAAATCTTTCACAAAGTTAGCTGTAAACATAATGACTTTATGTGACCTGTGTGTCCTTGAGAAGGTGTGTGAGAAGCAGGGAGAGCTGCTTTCGTGTGAAGGCCAGTGCTGTGGTGCATTCCACCTGCAGTGTGTCGGCTTGACTGAGCCTCCGACGGGGAGGTTTCTGTGTCAGCAGTGCACTTCCGGTGGGCATTCCTGAAAAGTTGACAGTTGCACAGAGACATCAGTCAACCTGTAGTTGAACTGTATATCCCACACAGTGGACCTTAGCAAAGGAATGTGTTTTAACTTTCAGGTATACATGAATGTTTCGCATGTAAGAAGCTGGGAGATGATGTGAGGCGTTGTATGATCCCTGCATGCGGGAGGTTCTACCATGGGGAGTGTATAGCTAGCCATGCACCAACAGTGCCCTTAAACCGAGGCTTTCGCTGCTCCCTCCATGCTTGTCTTGCCTGTTTCATCACGAACCCAACCAACCCTTCTGTCTCGAAAGGTGTGTATATTGCTCTCATCTAAATGAGTCGTAATGAGTATTAGTTGTGATAATAATAATTATATATATCTTTAAAACTCTTGAGTTTTATCTCTGCATTTTTGTTTTCTCTGCAGGCCGACTCACTCGCTGTGTTAGATGCCCCATAGCATACCATGCTACTGATTATTGTATACCTGCTGGAAGTGTAATC
>BRDA01082910.1:10000-11220 GCA_036984385.1 Crenuchus spilurus | reverse complement strand
AAAAAATGCATTCTATTAAGCAAGGGATGTCCCACATTCCTATCAGATATTTGCATCTAAATTGGAGTCCTGCTCTGCTTTTGAAAAGAGCGCTGCTCTGCGCATACAGTATGCAATATTCCAGACTCAAACACATAACAGCTTGTTAAATGTCCAGTCCAGTCACGCCGTTTTGTTTTGTTAGCTTCGTCCTGTCCCTCGCACCTGATGGTGTCACAGGCTTTACAATGGATGCTTTGTTTGCAGGCGTCTCCTTAAACATTTACCTGTTTTGCTTCTTTGCTGACGTCCGTTCTATTGGAAGCATGCAAGGTTCTGCCTGGGAGTCAACATGTGTGAACTTTGTACATGGAAGTTTAGCATATATTCTGTGTGAGGCTTTATGCGACATAAGAATAATGTGGATATCGGCTTTGAGCTAGCATTGGCACTTATTTCAACAATGTTGAACAAGATAATCTTTTTTTATTAGACATTCTGTAGTATGCACATATTCTAGTGATTAATAGTGTTTATTGAGGTTGTTTATGGACTAATATCTCCTATTGTAGTCATTAATAGTGTTTATTGAGGTTGTTTATGGACTAATATTTCCTATTCTAGTAATTAATAGTGTTCAATGAGGTTGTTTATAGACTAATATCTCATATTCTAGTGATTAATAGTGATTATGGAGGTTGTTTATGGACTGATATCTCCTATTCTAGTAATTAATAGTGTTTATTGAGGTTGTTTATGGACTAATATCTCCTATTCTAGTAATAAATAGTGTTCATTGAGGTTGTTTATGGACTAATATCTCATATTCTAGTAATTAATAGTGTTTATTGAGGTTGTTTATGGACTAATATCTAACATTCTAGTGATTAATAGTGTTTATTGAGGTTGTTTATGGA
Source organism: Crenuchus spilurus (assembly GCA_036984385.1). Classification (NCBI taxonomy): domain Eukaryota; kingdom Metazoa; phylum Chordata; class Actinopteri; order Characiformes; family Crenuchidae; genus Crenuchus; species Crenuchus spilurus. The sequence goes on along the minus strand of BRDA01082910.1, from coordinate 10,324 downwards.
CTAATATCTCCCATTCTAGTTATTAATAGTGTTTATTGAAGTTGTTTATAGACTAATATCTCCTATTCTAGTGATTAATAGTGATTATGGAGGTTGTTTATGGACTAATATCTCCTTTTCTAGTGATAAATAGTGTTCATTGAGGTTGTTTATAGACTAATATCTCCTATTCTAGTAATTAATAGTCTTTATTGAGGTTGTTTATGGACTAATATCTCCTATTCTAGTAATTAATAGTCTTTATTGAGGTTGTTTATGGACTAATATCTCATATTCTAGTGATTAATAGTGATTATGGAGGTTGTTTATGGACTGATATCTCCT
>BRDA01082910.1:0-7500 GCA_036984385.1 Crenuchus spilurus | reverse complement strand
TTATTTTCGTCCGTGCCTTTTGATTGATTGACAGAGCTGTGGCAAGCAGATGGGTCATGTGACCTGGCAGATGGTGGAGAAGAGCAAGTGCGCCTGCTCCCTCTCTGTGTGGTCTTCCTCCTCTCTTCTGGATGTGTTGCGTAAACAGAACCGACCAGAACGAGGGAGAGATAGAAAGAGAGGGAGAATTACAGGATGTTGAGCTATAAAGAAAAGACAAATTGTGCCTTCTGCCTTCAAATTTACACTCCGCTTCTGTCTCTGTCAACATCTTCACTGGTGGTCTCATATAAATGGAATATTTCACTGTAGAATGTAAAGCTGTTTGCGTTTATAGTGCAGAACCATTGATTTGTAATTGATTCTTAAAGCATGAAGACTTTGCTTTTGCATGGAAATTGTTTACACCATCTCACGATGTCTCAATTGCTTGTCCACCAGATCTCATTCTAACAGCAATTTTCTGATAATCTTTATCGGTTTAGCTCATGGATCTCATCTCTATTTGATCTAAATGCTTCTATTTACTGCTTAGTCTCATTTTGTTCATTATAATTGGATTCAAGTTTTATTTATTGTGCTCATTTTGCTTTCTGATGGCAACCAGCGCAGGATGGGTTCTTGGTTCTTCTTCATGCTTGTTTTGCTTTTCAGCATTGGTTCTTCTCAAGGTTCTTTTGAGTATTGGTTCCTCTCAAGCGGTCCTTATGCTCTTGAGGGTGGTTTTCCCATTACTGCTAGATAGTAATGATCCATACCCCAAGCTCTTTGAGTTTGGGTTCAGCTTGATCTACCATCCTTTCAGATGTACGAATGATGAGCATCAAGACTGTCCTGACACCGCCTCGAGTGGCTCAGCAGGCTAAGACGCTGATACTATGACCAGATCGTAAGTTCAAATCCCAGTCATGCTGTTTGCCATCATCAGCAGGGGCCCAAAAATGTTCTCTCTGGGCGGGTAGATGATGATTGATGATGATTGTTACACTTGTATAGTGCCTTTCTCAAACCCAAGGATGCTTTACAATCAACATACTCCATTTACACACACTCAATCACACACACCGGCGAGAAGTGGCAGCCAATTGCGCACAGCGTACTCTCAACCAGAAGCAACCGTCCACCTGGAGGACTGCATCGAGCACTAGGGGATCACCCAGGACAGAGTGCCAACCATATCAGAGCATACAGACATACATATACATTCAAACACACGCCAGGGTAATTTTTAGAGTATCCAATTTACCTGATCTCCATGTTTTTGGACTGTGGGAGGAAACTGGAGTTCCCGGAGGAAACCCACGCAGACACAGGGAGAACATGGGAACTCCGCTAAGATGTGGACTTGAACCCAAGACCTCAGCGCTGAGAGGCGAACGTGCTAACCAGTAAGCCACCATGCCGCCCATGATGATGCTCTTTCTCCCTCTCACACTGCAATATCTGCTGGCTCACGCATCTACTGATTTGTCCATTCAGAGCTGGGAATCCTGCGCTTTCCTCCGAGTGCATTGGCTCCCCAGTGATGGTGTATCAGCGGTAGTCTGAAAAGAGGCGGTGGCCGTATCGTACACAGTGGAGGAAGCTTGTGCTCATCTTTAACCTCCTAGAGTCAGGGACAGTGCCAAAGTGATGGGGAAAGTCCTAATGAAGGGGAAGGGCTAATTGGGTACTACTACATTGGGAAGGGGATGAAATTGCTAAAAACTTAGAAATAAATGTATTTAAAAAGACTGTCCTGGCACCCAGATGGTTAAATGAGCTCCCAATGGTTGTTTGAACATCCCCTTACTGTCTTCACTATGTTTGCACTTGAACTGAATACTAGCTAAGGATACTGTTTCTGACTTGTCAACAATCACTGGGTTAGATGTCATCAATGTAAATGGAAAAATGTCGGTTTTCCTTTTCAGTCAAGGTTCCTCTCAGCGGTTCTGTCCTCATGCTCTTAGAGATGCCACAACTCCCTTCAGTAATGCTTATTACTGGTTGAGACCCTTTCTGTAAGTCTGTTTGGTGAAACTGTCTGTTGTAAAAGGTTCTATACAAGCAGCACTGAATTGAATTCAGTTGAATGAAAATTACTGGCTCTGAATGAATTTCAATGAATCAATGAATTTTACTATAATAAATGGGACTAAATCACAGTCAAGGTTTGTGTTAGAGACGTGGTTTTCAAGCCCTTTCGTCCTAAGAATTCCACATATTTTCATATTTCTGTTACACTGCAAAAACGCTATCCATATAGCTTAAAGACGACTGCACTGTTGAGGTTAAGGACCTCCCCTCAGTAGCCACTACAGCTTATTGTTGTTATGGCAGAGTTCAGGCAGAGAATGGGCTTAAATCTTAAAGCACAGATAGGCTAACAATGACTGATTATTGCACTAACAACCCACAGGCTCCAGGGGATGGCTGTAATGCGATTTCCCCACACCGTCATCTATCCTGGACAATAGACAACTGACCCCACGCTGCCCTAGGGTCACATGGAGTTCAAGGGGTGGTGCAAAGCAGACATTAGGTAACTAACACACACACACAAACAAACTTTCTGCCTTCTGATCGAGTGTATCTTTCTCGTACAAAGACAAACACTTTTTTCTTGCTCAATTCGGGCGACAACACAACTCGAATCGTCCAGCAACTTGAGAGGCATGACGAAACGCTGGCCTGTTGATCAAAGGCTGGTCCTCATCTCCTCTTCATCTCGCATCTGACGGAGACTGATGCGGTAAATAATGATATTAATTTAATCCGCAGAGGCACCAGACATGCATTAAGCTACTCTTATGTATATGTGGAACAAAAAGCGCCGGAGCTGATGGATGGAAGGCTATCGTGGCAGGATGGAGCTGGCTCCATGTGTGTGCCTGCTGAAACCAGAGACAACAGAGAGAAGGAGAAAAGTGGAAAGTATGTGTGTGTGTTAGAGAGAGAGAGAGAGAGAGAGAGAGAGGGAGTGTTTTAGAGGGATAGAGTGTGTGTTGAATAATGAGCGCTGTGCTCCCAGAACAATCACGCTCTCCATTTTGCACTGTGTTTTCACCTGATGTATCGTCTCTGTTGAGGGAGGCCGGGTAATAAGACCATTTGGGCCCCTCATTTGTGCACATTAGAAGCAAATATCTTACAGTGCCCTTAAAAGTGCCTGGAGGCCCCCAGAAACACTGATCCTGATGTGCGTTTGCAGCAGGTGACGTTGGGAAAACGCCGGCATCTTTGCTGACTTTGTGCTGCTACCACACAAGTCCAGAGAATTATGCAGTCAAAAGAAAAAAAAAACAAAACAATTGTAGATATGTGACTGGAGAGTGATCAACCCTCATTCTGCATCTGGCCAATGAACAATTGTACTAAAGTGTGTGAGCCCAAGTGTGTGATTTCAGTCAAAGCAGTAGAACATTTTCAGAAAAGAAACAAAGTAGACTTATGTTGAAATTTGTTCATTGGGAAGCCAGTTTCCTCCCTTTCACTAAGTACACTATTAAAGGGCCCATTTATTGAACTTGTGCACCTCTACGTTTAACCCATCAGTGCAGTGAAACCTACCTTTGCCCAGAGTGGTGGGCAGCCCTATCCACTGGGCCTGGGGAGCATTTGGGGCTTATATACCTTGCTCAAGGGAACTTCAATCATGTCCTTTTAAGGACATTAACATTCACCTTTTTGTCAATGGGATTGTGCACACAATGGAATTTGACCTTCGCATTTAACCCATTCATGCAGTGAAACACACATACACTAGTGAACACACTTTGTGAACTTATCCACCGTTGCCCAGGGAGCAGTTAGGGGGTTAGGTGCCTTGCTCAAGGGCACTTCAGTCATGTCTGGTCTGGTGATCGAACCGGCAACCTTCTGGTCAATAGACCACTAGGCCATGGCTACCCCCAAAAGTTTAAATCCTGCCAAAACCTGGGATTGAACCAGGGACCTTCAGATCTTCAGTCTAACGCTGTCCCAGCTTAGCTACTTTGGCCCATTCAGGGGATTGAACCAACTACACTTCAGTCCCAAGCCTGCTTCTATAAAGTTTAAGCCACCACACCGAAAAGCCTCTGGGCCAGCCAGGAAGTGACAGCAAGTGACAGGAAGTGTACCACTTTGTGACTGTTGACTTTATTTTAGATCAAGAATCCACCAAAATATGTTCAGACCTGTTAGCTTAGGCTCAATTAAAATAAACCCTGCCGTGTATTCTCAGTTAGTGTGGTTCAGTTATCTTCAGAACCCTGGTGCACCCCAAATAAGTGAGCCAATCTTTTTCTAAATAAACTCTGGCATCTAAAGAACAAAAGACAGGATTATGATGTTGAGTATACACACCACACACACCTCGTTGTTCATTATCAAAGGAGTTATGTGTCAATTTCAGTTCAGTACAGGCATCAGACATGTCCGTTTCTTCTTGTAACATATCATCTTTGGTACAGTGGAGGTTTCTGACGCTGTTTTTGATTCAATTTTACCAGCTTTACTAGCTGATATTCAAATTGGTAAAACACAGAGCATACACAACCCATTGTAGTCGAAACCCAGAGCCCTTTGTTTTGATGGTTGGCTTGCAAAATATAAATCATAAGTCTGTCATACATCACTTTTGCATACTGTGGTTTGATGATATGCTAAGCGAACCAGGGCTAAAATGTAACTATGTAATCCTTTCCTTGCTTGGTCCAAACCAATGGAACCAAACTACAACACACCCTAATAAACTTTTATCTCCACTCTGAGATGAGTTACTCAATACCTAAACAATTGTTTGAGCACTTTTGTACTTTCACTTACCTGATTGTTCACTTCAACAACCCCTCCAGGATGAACATTGGCCAGCTCTTAGCAATGCAATGGTCCCTAGGGCGCTTTACAAACCTCTCAGGGGCGGGACATGCCATCTTCGTGCCACCCCTGACATCATGGCACCCTGGGCAGCTGCCCATGTTGCCCATATCAGAAACTGCCACTGGGAATGTTGGTTTCCAGAGTGTTGGTTTAATGGTGATTCCTTTCACTTTGCTACTGTGTTCATTGTAGAGGTTAACTAGGCCACTATAGTGTGTTGGTTGCTCTGTAACACTTGCTGGAGTCAGTGTTCCTCCCTGACATCAGTGCTCCATGTGGCACCACAGATATGCCGTTGGGAGGCACTCAATGTACAATATGTCCTTTCTCAGTACACCTTCACTACAGCAGATCTAGAGAATACGTTGGAGAGATGAATCCTGGTTTTTACTCTACAGTTCAGATGGCAGACTGCATGTATGTGGATGTGAATGAGCAGTTTGCTGATGCCAACATTGTGAATTGAGTGGCCATAATGGCAGTAGGGTAGAACACCTGATAAACTGCAGTCAGGTGGAGATGCTGATGAGTACTACGAGCATGCAGATGAGCTTCCCTGAGACAGTTTCTGACAGTTTGCGCAGAAATTATTTTGTTATGCAAAGCGATTGTTGCAGCAGCTGTCCAGGAGTCTGGTCTCAGACAATCTTGGAGGTGAAGATGCTGGATGTGGAGGTCCTGGGCTGGTGTGGTTACATATGGTCTGCGATTGTGAGGCCGGTTGGATGTACTGCCAAATGATCTGAAATGCCTTTGGAGATGGCTTATGGTAGAGAAATTAAAATTAAATTCATGGGCAACAGCTCTGGTGGACATTCCTGTAGTCAGCGTGCCAATTGCACGCTCCCTCAAAACTCAAAAGTTCAGACCTCCCCTAATGGTCACTGCACCAAAGGTCAAAACACCATGTTTTTTTGGTCTGAAATCAGTCCCTCAATGTGGTCCAGGCATTTTCTTTTGCTAACTGCAGATTAATGAGAAACTAATCAAAGGAATATGATGATCAGGTTTGTGGTAGATAGTTTCCATCTCTCTGATGTCTAAATTTGCGCAGCGAGTTAAAAGCACGCTCCGGCCTGCTTTGTAGTCACGGCTGTGATTGGCGTTTACTGCTCTTTTGATTATATTCAGGCAGGACGGGTGAATTTAATTTGTGTTTGTGTGTGTAAATAGGACAGGTGGGTACGTGAGCGATATGATAAGCCAGTTGGAAAAGAAAACACTATAGAAAATGATTTTAATCAAACATGCATCAGTTAGCAGACAGAGTGGGTGGGATAAGTACACTCATTCTCCCAATGCAACCAAGAGAAAGAAGACTGTAATTAAAGTGTGTGTGTGTGGGGGGGGGTGTTAAAATGTATCAGATTTGATCAGTTTAAAGAGTCTTTGACAATTCGTACTCGTTTGTGTTTTATTTCTTTCCCCTGAGCTTTACTTTCAATGTTTATGTTGTTTTATGAGCCAAAATTCCTAATTCAGTGCTATTATGTAACACTACTCATGTTGCTGTTCTTTTAAGACTACGAGGTTATATGTAAATGATATGTAAATGACCTTGTTTCTGATTGGGTGCCTTACATCATGCCTTCATTTGAAAAGCAATCAATACACTTGCTATAACTTTGGTATGAATGGACGGGGCTAAACTGTGGTAAGCTGAATTGTAAGATATATGCAAATTAGTTTTTGTGACCTCACAAAAAAGCAATTATATTAAGTTTCATGCTAATGCTGCTTTGTTTCCATATATAGATGAGGCAATGAACCATTCTTTTTTTTAAATATGATGAGTGTATACATACTACATCAAGCTCTTACTTTAACAAATGTGGTTTTCTATGGTATTGGCCCTTTAAGGGATTTGCCTGTGGAATTCAGCTGGAATTTTTTTGCCCATACTGGCAGAATATCCAGTAAGCCGCTTGCTGTTGCAGTGCTGTAGCAGCATCACTATGAGCAGACTGAAGTGTGGGATGGATATTAGGCTACATTAAGAGAGGAGGCTGGCAGAGGGGGGAGGTTAAAGACTCTGTGAGTGGCAAGTGTACATGAATACCGCCATCAACTGCCAATATGTTGGGAGGCCTTGGTAACAGCCTGTGGTCCCGAGGGAGCGCCGCGGCAGTTCAGGCGAATATCAGACGGAGAGGAAAACAATTTCTGGTGCCAATAATGCAGCACAGATGAAAAATGTTTTAATATTTGCCGCTGCTTTATGGCAGCCACAGTGACAGTGATGGACTCAATGTCAGCTTTTTCCCTTTAAATGTCATGCTCTGTCTCTGCTCCATCTGTGTGTGTCAGTGGGTGTGTGTAGTACGTGTTTGTGTTCCCAATAGCTTGCCGGTGTGTGTGTGTGTGTGTGTGTGCGTGCGTACATGTGTGTGTGTGTGATCTCCCTGCAGCTGACAGAGTTCACTCTTCTCCTCTCCATTGATCACAGTGTCTTTTTTCTGCAGTAATAGCAGACTTGCCCAATGCCCAAATCCACAAATGTGTCTCTCTCTCCCATAATGAACGATTTGCCCCCAAACCGCCCTCAACACCTCTCTCTCTCTCTCTCTCTCTCTCTCTCGCTCTCTCTCTCTCTATCTCTCTCACTGCCTCTCTCTCTCTCTCTCTCTCTCTCTCTCTCGCTCTCTCTCTCTCTAT
>BRDA01082909.1:0-31040 GCA_036984385.1 Crenuchus spilurus | reverse complement strand
TGAGGGTGGTATGAGATTTTGAGTATGATTCCAAATCCAGACCTCCAAGGGGTAATAATTTTGATTTACATTGATCATTTTTGTTATTTTGTTCCAAACACATTCCACTGTGTAATAAATAAAGATTTTACACTGGAATATTTTATTCACTGAGATTTAGGATGTTATTTTAGTGTTCTCTTTATTTTTTTTGAGCAGTGTACATAAAAATATGAGCAACTTTTAGTTCAAGTCACCTGCCAATATACAGCTCCTGCCCAGCGATCTAAAGTCAGTCTTCTACCGGCCCTGCTGCTGTTTGAAATGCTGAGCTTTTATTCATCTTTATACTCTGACTGTGTCCTAAACCACACCCACCTGTCCTTCATTAACATCAGGATGAGCTTTGAGCAGGACACCATCACTTTTAGTCATGTATCTTTATGGGATATGTAGGTGACTAGTGTTGGAGCTCCAGTTCTACACTTAAAGATGCTAAATTTGGACATGTCCTGACTGATTGACGAGACCTGAGGAAGGTGGAAAAATAAGTAAATATGATTTCTGGATGAACTAAGTGACACAATGAGAGAAAGCACTTCAGGTGAGGGGAGTTAGAACCGAGACGAGCCTCATCACTCGGTGTTGAAGGCCTTTGTGTCTGCACAATAGGCCGTTGTTCATCTGTTTAGTATGTGCTGGTGCCAACTATAATAGTTGGACCTGTCATATAAAATGGAATATGCACATTCCACCATAGCTGTAATGATCAAGCATTACTCAACAGAAAAACCCCTCACACCGCTGATTTGTGCTAGACAGCTAAATGACAGTCTTGGACGATGCTCGCTGTCATAGTGTTAGCACTCTGAGATGAATTATGACATAAAGGCATTATTTTAAATGTTCAGCACACAATACTGGCAGCCAGTGAATGCTTTGTAAGCACAAGCTCAGCAACTTTTAGTCTTCTCACCTCTTTATCAGCGCACACCTGGCAGATGCACCATGGGAATTTCTCACTATAAATTATTTAATATCAGCAGCCTGTGATCTGGCCGTACGCATGAATACACTTCATATGAAATACTGCAGTTTATTCAAGGATTTCCCCCAAAAGAATTCATCTAAAGCCAGCTTATGACTTACCTGATAACAAAGAACTGATGTGTACAGAGAAATGCCTCCTCTACTCCTATAATACTACTCTTACCACAACTACTATAACTATTACTTACTACATCTACTATAACTAATACTAATACTACATCTACTATAACTATTACTAATACTACATCTACTATAACTAATATAGCTACTATAACTATTACATCTACTATAACTATTACTAATACTAAATCTACTATAACTAATATAGCTACTATAACTATTACGTCTACTATAACTATTACTAATACTACATCTACTATAACTAATACTACATCTACTATAACTAATACAGCTACTATAACTATTACAACTACTATAACTATTACTACATCTACTATAACTAATACTACATCTACTATAACTAATACAGCTACTATAACTATTACAACTACTATAATTATTACTTACTACATCTACTATAACTATTACTAATACTACATCTACTATAAGTAATATAGCTACTATAACTACTATCCATCCATCCGTCATCTTCCACTTATCCGTGTCCGGGTCGCAGGGGTCACAACCCAAGCAAAGAAGACCAGATTTCCCTCTCCCCAGCCACCTCTTCCAGCTCATATGGAAGGATTCCAAGGTGTTCCCAGGCCATCTGAGAGAAATAATCTCTCCAGTCTTAGGTCTTCCCCGCGGCCTCCTCACAACTAGACATGCCCGGAACACCTCACCCACTACAGCTACTATAACTATTACTAATACTACATCTACTATAACTAATACTACATCTACTATAACTAATACTAATACTACATCTACTATAACTAATATAGCTACTATAACTATTACATCTACTATAACTATTACTAATACTACATCTACTATAACTAATACAGCTACTATAAATATTACTACCACTATTACTATTATTACTACTACTACATATAATAAAACTACTACTATAACTACTACAGCTACTAACAATTACTAATGCTACATCTACTATAACTAATACAGCTATTATAAATATTACTACTACTATTATTACTACTACTACATCTACTAAAACTACTATTATAACTATTACTAATACTATAACTACTACTATAACTATTACTAATACTACATCTACTATAACTACTACAGCTACTATAACTATTACTAATACTATTACTACTACATCTACTATAACTACATCTACAATAACTACTACAGCTACTATAACTATTACTAATACTACATCTACTATAACTAATACAGCTACTATAAATATTACTACTACTATTATTACTACTACTACTACATCTACTATAACTACTACAGCTACTATAACTAATACTACATCTACTATACTACATCTACTGTACTATAACACATCTACTATAAATATTACTACTACTATTACTATTTTTACTACTACTACATCTACTATACTACATCTAATATAACTAATACAGCTACTATAAATATTACTACTACTACTACTACTACATCTACTATAACTACTACATCTACAATAACTACAACTATAACTACTACATCTACTATAACTAATACATCTACTATATACTACTACTATAACTACTACATCTACTATACTACATCTACTATAACTAATACAGCTACTATAAATATTACTACTACTATTACTATTATTACTACTACATCTACTATTACTACTATAACAATTACATATACTATAACTACAACTATAACTACTACATCTACTATAACTACTTCGGCTACTATAGCTAATACAGCTACTATAAATATCTCTACTACTATTTCTATTACTACATCTACTACAACTACTACATCTACTATAACCATTACTATAACTGCTACATCAACTATAACTAATACAGCTACTATAACTATTACTACTACTATTACTATTATTACTACTACTACTACATCATCTACTATAACTACTACAACCAGTGGAAGAATAGCTGTTATTTCAGTAGCAGCTATTGGGGATCCAAATAAAACAATAAACAATAAACAACTACAGCTACTATAACCATTACTACTACTATACCTGTTACTACTACTACTTCATTTACTATAACTACTACTACTATTATAACTTACTACTAATTCTACTTAATTTACTATAACTACTGTACTACAGATACTATAAATACTACATCTACTATAACTAATACATCTACTGTAACTACTTTATCTACTACAACTACTTTATTACTACTACTACTACTATCTCTACTATAACTATTACAGCTATTATATCTACTATAACTATTACTACTCCTACTACTATAACTACTACAACTACTACTGTTAGTGCTACTATTAATACTACTACCACTATTACTACTCATAATTCTACTACAAATATCACCATTACTTCTACAGCTAATATTACTAACACTAGTAATATCACAGCCATAGTCACTAGTCCAATGACTATTACTACTACTACTATTATTACAATTATTATTGTTTTATGACTAATATTGCTATTACTGCTACTAATTCTAATTCTATTAAAACTACTACTTCTTCTACAATTGCTACAATTACAACTAATATTAATACTACTAATACTTCTACTATTATGGCTACTCTGACAATAATGTTAATAAGTACCATTACTACAATGACAACTATGAACAGTATAATAATAATTAGTAATAATAATGTATTAGCACCTGCATTAGCTGTTGGTATATAAAGTGATTGACAGTAAAGACGTAACTCAATACAAACACAAAACAACAGAACTAAGGAGATGTAATTCTAACTAAATATAAAATAATAAATTAAAGAAACCAGTGATGACATTTCAGAGATAATGTTGCTTTAGAAGCTACTTAAGACCTCTTAAAACTCAAGCCTGACTACTGAAGTCTATTTTTGGAGTACAGGCAGGTAGATGGCGCTCATGGTCCAAACATGAAACCGTGTCTGCTGACTTGTGGGTAATGGTGTGTGTTAATGTGACACATTAGATGGCGCTGGTGGTGTCTGTGAGAAATGTGGAGAAGAGATGAGAGACTGAAGCTGTGAGAAGATGATTTGTGCTTTAACTTAATTGATGTGTTTAATTGACTGTAGATGCCTTAAATTAAGCTTCAAAATAAGAAACAGAATGTAAGACTGATTACTGAAGGCAGCTGTGCTACTTAATATTTCATGTCAAAAAAAGAAAAAAAAGAAAAAAAAATTATAATAATAATAATAACAAATAATAATTTAATAAAAAGAAGTTATTTGAGGAAACTGAAAGCAAACCAAAACAACCTGAATATTAAACTGATAATTAAAATTTAGACACATTTTCTATAATACAGTGTAGCCTAATTGTAATAAAACATCTGTAATTTCAGGTTTTAACCTGTTAAACTGTCAGGACTGGATTCCTGGACAGGAATTAATGATTTATATGAAATACATTTCATAGTAAGCAGGCTCATGTTTGCAGTTTTGGGGTTAAAGAAGAAAACCTAATCACTTAGTACAAGTCTGACTCCTCCCTGTCTCCAGCTCTTCTCTCAGGTCCTTCCCACTTCCTTCCAGCCAGCCGGCTGACCTTTCAAATGTCCATTCATCACCGGCCATCCAAGGGTACAACACTGCTGGACTCCAAACACAAGACAGATTCAGATTTTTTTAACTTATTCCTACATTCTGTCCATCTCCTCCGCTTTGCTGTACTAGTGGGCTTTTAATGAAACCATCCGAGCATGAGACAGTAGACTAAAGTCAGTAAGATCTGTTGGACTGTCCAGTGACGGATCATTTACCTGCGGTGTGCCGAGTTGGATCTCCACTATGATGCCTTCAAGGATCCTGCTTTGTGCCTGGTGCTGCATGCTCTACTGGTCACCACTGGCCTGGAGCAGCGTAATGGACCAGCAGACTGAGGAATCAGACGGGAACGGTGCATTACTGGAGGATGAGATGGAAAACCAAGAGAATATTTTAACCCAGGTGATTTATTTTACTTCGATGACCTCATGCACTTCTCATAAAAAGAATAATAAAGACATTTCATTTGGACAGTAATATTTACTACATTACAGTTATTCTCTTCATTATATTAACTGTTTATTGTTAAGGGCCAGTCGATATCATCATGATACGGGAGTTGACATAATACTGTATATCGTTACACTGTAAGTGACATATTGCTCATTTTTTTCTAATAAAATTCAAAGGTTTGCTAAAGCCAAAGAGCAGTTTAAGGTACTTGTTTCTGTTGGAGTTAAAAAGTCTAATGGCTGATGATAGACTGCAACACTGCCATCTAGTGGTTCGGGGGCTTAAACACAACACAAAACTGACCACCAGTCTTTACATGTAAAATAATAATTCAAAATCATTTTTTAAGAATTGATACATTACAAAAAAATATATTTTGTGATAATTTTGTGATTGGCAGATATATGATTATAAATAAATACTGTACATATTACAGGCTTGTCGATACGTTTAAGCCTAACCCAGGTCTAATCCTTATGCATTCTGGGATTTTAAGAGGTTAATGGTGGCTCACAGAGACCAGGCTTAATGCATGTATTAATAGGTAGTAATCAGGGATGCACAATATATAAGTGGTCAATATATCATTTGATATAAATGGAAGAACTGAAATTATGACGGATGATTTCAAATGACTTTTTGTGTCCTATTTTTAGTTTGTATTGGGGAATTTTCCTTCTTCTAATGGACACTCTGAGACTCCCTGTAGTGAACATAAATGTTACATTATTTACATTAAAGTAGTAATATCAGTATCATCCATAATCAGTTTCATTGATTATCGTATCAGACCTGAAAAACCGGTGCAGCTCTAATCAATGATCCAGTGTTGATACCCGGACACATGGACCCTCGGTAGCTGACCTCAGTGAGACGGTGATGTTAACCCTGATCATTTGTAACCCTTTAGCTGCTGGGTGACTATGATAAAGTGAAGACTCTTTCGGAGGGACAGGACTGCCGCTGTAAGTGTGTGGTCAAGCCGCTGAGCCGGAGCGCCTGTAAGCGCATCGAGGAGGGGAACAGCACTCATGAGGACTTTTACACAGTAGAAACAGTGACTGGAGGACCCAACTGCAGAAAGTGCCTGTGCATCGCCCCTCCATCAGCCCTGAACCCCTGCGAGGGGGACTTCCGGTTTAAAAAGCTCCAACAGGCGGGAAAAGATGACATCAAGGTAAAAAGCAATCTGGATCAGGCTGACCATACACTAAAGATACCCAGATAGTTACTACAACTGCAAAATATCCCAGCACACACCAGAGCTTCAGTATACTGCATCTTATAAAGCACTCCGTCCTTTAATTAATGAATACAGTCTCCACTAAAACCTTCAGCAGTGACACAGAATATAAATATAAACAGTGATTGTGGTGGTACATTTTGATCTGTATGATACAACAGTTAAAGTTTCTCGCTGAAATATCACTTCGACAATTTTTTTACGTTTAGTAGCTGATGCTAACTGATAGCTAAAAAGCTCATGCTAAATTTAGTGCAGTTAAGCGGCATTGGGTTAGCTTAGCTGATGCTAACCGATAACTAAAAAGCTAATTCTAAATTTAGTGCAGTAAAGCTGCATTGGGTTAGCTTAGCTGATGCTAACCGATAACTAAAAAGCTAATGCTAAATGTAGTTCAGGTGAACGGCTTTGGGCTAGCTTAGCTGATGCTAGCCGGTAGTGAAAAAGCTAACGCTAAATGTAATTCAAGTGAATGGCCACAGGTTAGCTTAGCTGATGCTAAACGCTAGTGAAAAAGTTAATGCTAAATGTAATTCAGGTAAACAGACACTACTACTACTACTACTACTACTAATAATAATAATAATAATAATAATAAACCGTTTTAAACAGTTATTTCCTGATATGGTATAATACTTGATGTTTGGTTAATAATGTAATCTTTAATATTATACATAAATTAAATATAATATAGTATATATAATATAGCAATTTAAACTGTTTATAAATGCAGAGTTAGTTACTGTAATAACTGTTTAGTTCTGTGTAGGTCATGTGACTGTGTAGTATACCAGTAAATGTTGGCAGTAATACTGTATACTGCTATGATGATGAGTATGCAGTAAGCCGTATAGTTGTATGCCGTTTAGAAAACGGCCTTAATCATGTGTTATGCGATGTTGCAGTGAATGATGGATCTTTCAATTCGTTCCATTTGGTGAACCGATGTGTCCTCACAATTTGATTCAAAAACAACATCTGGGTACTTTAACTGTTGCTGTTTTTGTTCTTGAATATTAAAACGTAAGTGAAAGATGGCCTGAAGCAAGAACACGAGGACATAAGGGTTCCACAGGGTTCTCTTAGAGAAGTTCTCTGTGTTGCCACATTTCAACAACACGGACGTGTTTACTTCACGTTGGTCCATCGTCAATACGGTATCTGTAGTTGTTCCTTGAGGTTCACCTCATCCAATCACATCCTCTCATTTGTGGCTTGTTTTTGTCATTATTTTTGCCCATCTGTGGTCTCTGAGACTCAGAATCGGCCACCGCAGTGTAGTCACATCCACTGATCATAAGACCAAACATGTTTGTATGTGATGTGGCTACGACAGCTGATTACTGCAGTAAAGCTTTATGCTCACTGTAGAACTGCAGAAGATACTGTTGTTTTATTCTTCTTAGTGTAGATTCTGACCAGATGTTTGTCCTTGACAGCTTTCCACTATAATGGATTTACTCGAGGGAGCTTTGTATGGAATGGATCTGTTAAAGCTGCACTCAGTCACCACAAAACTTCTGGAGCGAGTGGACAACATAGAGAAGGTAAACTGGTAAATAAGTGTCATAAGACAGTTAAACAATAAAGTCTGTTTAAGAGGAAAACAGGATGAAATAGTCATGTACAGCTTACTGACACATGAAATCATACGGCTGTATGGCTGAATAAATCGCTCTCCAACCTTTTCCAGTCGTTTTCTGGAAATGTGACAAAGGAGCGAGGGAGCCTTAAAGGAGAGAAAGGTCAGGGCAAAGGGCAGCGTGCCAGCCAACGGCAGGAGAAGAAACGACGGCTGAATGAGCTGGAACCTTCACTGCAGAAGAAAGTGGCTGCGGCGTTCTCCCACACAGAGGTGAGATTAGACACCAAGCATCACTCACTGAAGCAACCAACCAACCATCCATTTATCCATCTGTCCGTCTGAGTCCCCATCTGGGTGGAGTTTCCATGTTCTCCCTGTGTGTGCAGGGGTTTCCTCCCACAGTTCAAAAACATGGAGGTCAGGTGAATTGGTTGTCCTGGTGTGAGTGTGTGTGTGTGCCCAGTGATGGATTGGTGCCTTTTTCTGGGTTTTGTTAAAATAGTGGAATGCCCTGCCCAGTCCCCAGTGAACGGGTATGAGGACTCACTGCAACCCTGAATGGGATTAAGCAGATAAGGTGATGGATGGCTGGCTGGCTGGATAGATGGAGGAAAGTCAAGGCCCTGGAAATGACCAGCTATGGCTGTCAAAGCCAGACACTGCAGTACAGGACAATAAACAGCATCCCTTTAGCTTCTACGGCATTCTCAGCTGTGACTCATCAGCAGCTCAAATTGAAGCCAACCAATAAGAAACTAGGGGACCATCCCAGCTGGTTGCAACAGAAACGAGAGAAAAGGAAGCCCGCCCTCGCAGCTCCGTGTGGACGGTCCCTTACCTTACAGATAATGAGTTCTAGCTGCAGGTGGATGCTGACCATCGATGGTGGTTGAGGTGACTCTCTGATGTCT
Source organism: Crenuchus spilurus (assembly GCA_036984385.1). Classification (NCBI taxonomy): domain Eukaryota; kingdom Metazoa; phylum Chordata; class Actinopteri; order Characiformes; family Crenuchidae; genus Crenuchus; species Crenuchus spilurus. Next base: position 22,189 of record BRDA01082909.1, on the reverse strand, counting down.
CTGATGTTAAAGAGCTTTGAGTGTGTAGAAATGAAAGTGTATGGAGCAGAGTTGGCTACATAACAGTAACTGGCCTAGCAACACCTCATTACTAACCTGACAGGACAAATAGACAAACCACAGGCATCATTTAACTGCACACACATGCAGTGCAGGTCTCAGGGAGGCTTCAGCCCGAGCAGAGGATCAGCTCTGTGGAAAGTTTTAGCCGACTTTGCTGTGTCAGCCTGGCAGACCAGCTCTGTACAGTATTATTAGATCAAAGCCACTTTCCCTTCAAAGCATTCATCTACACCACAAACTCTCCCTTATTTCATAAAACATGTTATTAATACAGCCACGAAGAGGAGAGCTGGAATCTAGATGAAAATAAAACAGCTCTGCACTCATGGAAGTCCAATTCTTCCTTTTTAATGAAACGGCTTATTTACTTTGGTTTGCAGAGGAAGTACGAGGAGAAGTTTGTAGGGGTGCAGGGCTCCAGCAGGCCGATGCTGAAGAGGAGTCACTCTGCAGGCCCAGAGGAGCAGAAACCAGCCAAGACGAAGATCGGAGCTAATGGAATGACCATCAGAAGTATGACTTTCTATAAGGCCAATACTGAGGAAGACGAGGACGGAGATGCAGAGATGAATGGTGAGTCAGTCACAGATGATCACTTACTGATCGAATAGGAATCATATATGATACATGCTGTCATATCAGATTATGACCACCTACCTCACTGTGGCCCAGAGAGTTGGCTCAGTAGTGATCCCTGACACTTTCCTCATTGACTGGTGTGCTCACGTCTTTATAAATGCAGCAAACCCATGTGGCATCTGTGACGCCCCAGGCCGAACCAGGGGTGGACATAATAACCACTGAGAACCTCTCAAAGATCAGTGCCGTGTTCTTTAAAATGAACGTCAACTTGTTTTCTTTGCATTATTCAAAGTCTGAACCAAACCAAACACATCCGACTGCTTTCAGGAAATCACGTAACTCTGAATCTTTCTGCTCTACTCACTTTCTACACCTCCTCTGTAGTGACGGATGATGCCCTGAGTGGTGATGGTTCAGTGGACTTAATAATAGAAGACCAGATTCCCAAGCAGCAGCACACTGTCCCTACTCCAGCCACAGGTCCTTTAACCACAGCCACCACAGCTCCAGAACACAGACCCAGCTCCAGCTCTCAGAACCTCAACAAACCGGCTGATCATCAGGACGGAACAACCACCACCGTGACAGAGCAGCAGCCTAAACCTGAGGAAACGGCTACAGTCAGCTCCACAGCGGCGGTCACCACAACCTCAGCAACCATCACCACACGGACGGCGACCACCAACAAAGCAGCATCCACCACCGCCCTGCCTACAACTCCAAAACCACCACCCAACTCCACCGCTCCGGCGAAAAAACACAAATCCCGCCTCACCTGGGACGAGGGAGCTGCTGAAGCCACACAGCTTCCGAAGAATCCTGGTGAGCTTATATAGATGTTTTTCACTAGTGTACATTTGTGTAGTGGGTAACTTGACTTTTTTACAAATTACATTAAAATTATTTATCCAAAGTGTTACACAGGCTTTAGTTCAGCACAAACTCAGCAACAACAGAGTCAGAACAGTCAGAGTGTCATAAATCTATATTCTGATTAAATCTGCTCTAAACTTAGACTTTACAAAAACCTGTTTTCAGATGTGCTGATATATTGTGAAAAACACTCTAAACATTTCTAGCCAAGACTTTTGAGCTCAGAACTGAATAAACAGAGGTGTTGGCTACACACTGCTCATTACAGTTTTTAGACATTGTATGTTGTTTTATTTCTAAAGCTTAACTAATGTGAGGCGACACTCTGTTTTACTCACTCAGTGGTTCCTAAACTGAATATTTATGAGATACTGTAAGTGTGAACACTCAGCTTTACATTCCACATAGTCCACGGCCGGTAACCGACCAATGTCATCATTGCCATCATATGGATGACAGATCGCGTCATTTGGTGGGAAAAAACGTGCAGCTGCCTGACTTGCTCTGAAAAACATGTCTCTGCTTATTTAAACTCCTCTCACAAATACAGTATATAAAATTTTGATTCAAGGTTTATATATTTGAAAAGTAGACCCTTTAAGGTTTCTAAGATAAGTGTTTTAGTGAAATTTTGTTAATATTCCACTAGTGGGAGAGACAATTCCATAGGGTTAAAGACATTTCCAGCCACTCATAGCATCTTTGAACCATTTTGGTTCTTTGGGACTGTTTTTGCTGCATCACCACATTGGCACTTGACCTGCTTCAATGCATTGTGGGGGAAAATGGTCTCTGGTTGGTGTCCATGGAGCTACTGTTTGTTGTGTTTACTTGGAGACAGACTTGTGTTTTAATTTGTGTACTTCGGGTAAAAGTCATGAAATGGAAACAAAGTAAAATTCAGTAATGTGCTTGTTTTAGACAATAAGATAGATAGATAGATAGATAGATAGATAGATAGAGAGATAGAGAGATAGATAGATAGATAGATAGTAGCTTTATTGTCAATTCTGCATATGTACAGGACATACAGAGGATAGAAATTGTTACTCACTCACCCAAGTTACAGAAAAAAGAAATAAACAATGAGGCAAAAACAAAAGGTATTGGCAGCAGTGAGACGTTTGAAGTAAAAAGATAGACAACAGCATCATAAAAGAATAAATAATAGACAATAATAATAATAGTCTGAACAATAGAGCAAGAAAAAGGATGGATGTGATAAAGTGACCGAGTGCATACTGGTTCTATTAAGAGGGGGGGAATAGTGGAGGTGGATGCAACATATTACATTCCTAATGACAGAACCAGGAAGCATTTGTGCTTATACATGTTACACCAACCTAAGATAATAAGCATGGCACAACTGACATTTTATAGAATTAAACAATGATTTTTAATCACAATAAATAGAAAATGATTAGGTTTCACTGCTACATGTGCCGTTAAGCCTGTGTAGTGTTTATAATGTCTCCACATTACACAGCTTCATTAAGATACCATCCACACTTCTGCGACATCAGTTCAATCTCTTTAATATGGATTTTTAGGCATCTGCAAAGACACTTTAGCTACAATTGGGGACCCTGTGACGCACAACACATACGGCCGTAACGAAGGTGCTTGGATGAAGGATCCAAAAGGAAACGGCAACGTCATTTATGTCACTAACTACTACTACGGGAGCACCCTGCTGGAATTCCGGGATATGGACACATTCAAGCAAGGTGAGATGAGCTATCGCGTTAACATCAAACATGACAAAGTGTTGATTATCTCTTAACAATGATGCCTGTCTGGATTATAGTAGATGGTAAAAGAACAGCTGGTTCTCCTAGTTGGCTTGTTGAATGTTGGGAGTGGTCAGATGTGAAGACCCGAGCCATTTTGGCAAGTATCAAATCCATCCATCCATCCATTATCCCACCCGCTTAATCCTTATCAGGGTTGCGGCTGCAAGTATCAAATCATTAGTCAAACAACTGCTAACACGGATCTAACTTTCTTCTTTCCTTGACCCAAATAATGCAGAGGAATGATGGCAAAGCCAGAACACAGCCTTAATTTAGCCTAAATTGCAACACAACTTGGAAACAATGCAGTTGGTTGGTAATAGTTGGGTCAATCAACATTGCCATAATTGACTTTAACGTACCTTAACTATTATGTCCAGAACTGTCCGCTAACTGAGATGGTTCTGGTCAGGATCTACCAACAGTGGTCTCCAAATTCTCACCCTGAGCATCTAGTGGATAACTCATGACTTACAGGATTTAAAAGACCTGACAGACCTGCTGACCTTCAGGGGTCCTGTAGAGTCCATAACCCAGTTAGCAAATGAGTGATGGCCCAATTCTGGCCATTTTCTACTGTCACTGACCCAAATACGGCAGTGGAATGATCAGAATTCAGGCGCCAAAACTCAGCCTCCATTGAGCCTGAATTGTGATGATGCAGTTGGTTGCAGTTGAATGTCATGTCAAACATTAAACATAAACACTACAGCTGGACCAGTTTTAGCCTAGAATACACTCATCAGTGCCAAAACGGACCCATAAGTGCCTTATGTGAGCCGCATTTAGTCCGGAATTATCTGCTGTTTATGTGTACATTATATCACTAATCTATACTGTAGGTATGTGTTTACTGAAGATCTTACACAGTAGTTACTGTAACTTTGACTTTTCTGAACTTGTGTTCTCCTCAGGACGTTCTACCAACTCCTACAAACTCCCCTACAACTGGATCGGCACCGGCCACGTGGTCTACAACGGAGCCTTCTACTATAACCGGGCCTTTTCTCGTGACATCATCAAATTTGACCTCCGTCTCCGTTACGTAGCCGCCTGGACCACCCTGCACGACGCCGTGTTTGAAGAGGAGGACGAGGCCCCGTGGAGGTGGAAAGGACACTCCAACATTGACTTTGCGGTGGAGGAGAACGGCCTGTGGATGGTGTACCCAGCCCTAGATGAAGAAGGTCTATACCAGGTCAGCATGTCTCCACCCACTGGCCAATTACTGAGCTCCACCTACCTCACAGCTCCACTATATATCAGCCCAACCTGCCACATTTTTCACTTCTAGACCACAGCTGTGCAGATGTTTCTTGGGTGGTGGAACATTGTCAGCACCGCAGTGACCCTGGCATGGCCGTGTCATGTATGTTTGGTGCTTTTTAAACGTTATTCTCACCGCTGGGTGAACCACCACCCAAAAACATCCCAATAGCAGTTACGTAAGTAAGTGAGTCTTCAACAAGAAAACATTAATTAATTAATTAATTAATTAAATCTGACCATAAATGAAAGGTTAGAAGATTTCTGACACAAGTCAATCAGCTCCAGCTTAAACTAACCAAAGTTAAGGTTTAGTTTGATGACTAAGCCTAAAACGTCTGTGATTTTGTTAAAAGCTGGTTTTATTGTGGTTACTATCATTTCCAGGAGGTGATCGTCCTGAGCAAGCTGAACCCCACCGACCTACACAAAGAGAACACTTGGAGGACAGGCCTGAGGAGGAATCGCTATGGCAACTGCTTCATCATATGCGGCGTCCTGTACGCCGTGGACAGTTATGACCGTATGCATGCCAACATCTCCTACGCGTTCGACACACACACACACACGCAGATGGTACCGCAGCTACCTTTCATAAACAACTACACCTACACCACACAAATCGACTACAACCCAAAGGACCGGATGCTCTACGCGTGGGACAATGGCCATCAGGTGACCTACGATGTGATATTTGCATATTAATTACTGTAAAAGATCCTGTCACTTAACTAGAATACTGTTCAGCACTTTTTTGTATAAAATAGCATTTTAAGAAGCCTCGTGCCTCTTTTCCACTGGCGTGGTGTTGGTGCTGGAGCTTTTCCACTTCAGAAACATCTCAGCTGGTTACGTTCAGGCTCCATAATCTGGCTGGACAGGAACCAGTGAACCTGTGATGTAAGCGGCCAAAGGGCGGGGCCCTGGGGTCACCATGTAAAGGTGGCACACATTTATACCATTTACAACTAAAAGTGGTACTAAACACTACAGTATTTCTTGATGTGTCGGACTTGGTACTAGAACATACACCAGCAAATCAACGGACTGGCCCACTTTCACGTCTTCTTTGGCCTGATGTGGAATCAGGGTGATGACTTGGAAATGGCCTCAGTTTAACCTGAATTGAACAGGTTATGATACAGCTGACAGACCAGAGCTGGGCCAGTTTTTGGCCCAAATTAGAAAATAGAGAGTTTTCCACATTGTAGGTTTTATTTGGGTCACATGTGGCCCAGAGTTCAAATGCCAGCCAAAGCTTAAACATCTGCTACAGCCGGGTCAGTTTAGGCCTGAGAACAATCATCATTGGCCATAAATGCCTTATCTGGGCCATATTTGATCCGTAATTGTCTGCTATCTGGTGTTGGTAAGTGAAGATCTTTTTAAAAGATTGATTCTGGATGGATAGACGCCCTCAAAGAAAGAATCAGAATTTTTATTTTTGACAATTTTCTCCCCTTCTCAATGTGGTAGTAGCCAATTAACCCATCCCATCCACTAGGGGGCTCTCTCCATCACTTTGCACTGTCCCGGACTCTAGGAGGATGAAGACAAGCACAAGTGTGTGTGATGCGGGCACCGCCTCTTTTAAAAGTACCGCTGATACACTGTCACTGAGGACCAACGCGCTCGGAGGAAAGCGCAGGATTCCCAGCTCTGAATGGACCAATCAGAGACGCCTGAGCCAGCAGACATTGTAGTGTGAGAGTGATGGAGAGAAAGAGAGCGCCATCTACCCGCCCAGAGAGAGCACTGCCAATTTTGCTCTCTTGGGCCCCGACTGTTGATGGTAAACAGCATGACCGGGATTCAAACTCACGATCCTCTGATCATAGTGTCAGTGTCTTAGCCTGCTGAGCCACTCGGGGCCAAGAATCAGAATTATACAGGTTTATATTGTCTTCGGTCTCTGAACATCAGAATCCAGATACAGAATGGTTTGGCGCTCAGCTCAGTGGAAATTCAGGTCCGCTGTTAAAAGGTTCGCTGGTTCCTGGGTACCGGCGCCAGCACTTCTTGGTGGAAAAGTGGTATCAGTGGATTGTAGATCAGTCTACGTTTCCTGTTTCTGAATAAAAAGCCACTATGATGATAGTGTTGGGTTGTACGATAAAGTGCATGTGTGCTCAGAGTTGGACAAAGTTCTGATTGTAACTGCTTGCGTTGTGTATGAGTGGTGAATATATTGTAGTTAATTTAAGATAAAGTGATGAATTATGACACAATTACGCAGGACAACATTAAATATTTAGTTTTGCTTTTTTAAATAAACATTTTAAAAACAACATCAACATGTACGATTGTGTAGTGACTTTACACAGCGGTACGTAAACGTTTCTGCTTACATTCGATTTCTTCTAAAGAGAACAAACATCTGAACATTTAAATGTATAGTTACTGTTTATTTAACTTAATATATGACATGCCATAACATTAAAACCAACTCAGTGTCCATTTTAGCTCCACTGTGCACTTTGTATTCCCCACCTGACCTTTACAGAGTAGCTGCTATTTGGGTGGTGGACCATTCTCAGTGACACTGACGTGGTGGTGGTGTGTTAGTGTGTCAGGACTAGAGGACCAACACACACTGTGCTGAGCTGCTGTCTCTGACTTTACATCTACATGACCAACAAGGTAGGTGTGTCTAATAGAGGACAGTGAGGGACACAGTGTTTAACATCTCCAGCAGCTCTAACACACCACCACCACATCAGTGTCACTGAGAATGATCCACCTGCTCTGTGGGAGGTCCTGAACATTGAAGAACCAGGTGATCAAAGTACACAGTGAAGCAGATGGACTTCAGTCTGTAACTGTAGTCAGTGGAGCCACACGGAGGTGTTTTGGATAAACATACTGTTATATGAGTATCAGTGTCGAGACCGGCGGAGGGTGAACAAGGTGAAGTCATCTGGCATACAGGGCTTTCCCAAAGCTACAGACAACAGCAGACTTCTGAACGACGAGTCCCTTCTGACCCAACACCTGCAGAATCAATCAGCAGACATCTAGGACTGTAAACTACACCAGGACACACGTCCTCAGCCAGCAGAGTCTCCAGCAGTCAGAATAAAGAACGGAGCAATATGCCACGTATGATATAAAACACTCCAAATGCTCCGGTTGTGGTGGAGTCACTCTCAGTGGAGCAGAAGACAGACTGATAAGGTACAAAGTGACTGAACTAAAACTTTAATACTCATTTTATTCTGTGCGTATTGTCCTGTAATGCCATAATAGTGCATATTTTACCAAGCATGGCCTTTCTATGGACGGTGACCTTGCACTTCTGAGCCTTTCTACACACCCTGACCTGGACAGGTGTAGCTGGTTTACCTTTACAGCAGTGGCGGACCGTGCATTTCACACTTAGGTCTTCAGTAATGCTCCATCTGAATCAATCCACACATCAGAAACTATTTTATGGTTATAAAAACCATTTAATATGCAGAAATACAGTATAAAGAGCCATTGCATCACAGACAGATAACTCCTGTAGCCTTAATAAATGCCTTTATTAAACACATAAAAAGCATCAATAACAACTTCATAAACTAGCAATATTATTTAGGAAAACAGCAACATTTTACTCACCAAAAATAAACAAATAAATTAATGAAAAATCTGATTATTTATTAACAAAATCCATCCTCTTTCCTCAAAACCAGTGCAATTACTCTGTCGTACAGATTATCCCTGAGCTTCAGTTCCATCAAGAAGTCCTTTTCTATTGCCATCGAAGCTAATACTAACCTATCTAGACTATCCAATCAATGGGTCTGAATATGGTGGCGCTGCCATATGCCTGCTAGAGGGTCCTGGTGACACCAATTCAAAATCTGACTGCTTGAAGCAACAGTTTTATCGTCATTTATTTTGTGTTAGGAGAGCATGCAGAATGACTTGAGAAGGCCTCGGGCAGACATCTTTGACTTTGACTCTGCCTGGCAACAAATGATGGCTGAAATGTGATTGGTTAAATGCTTTAATATGAAAATACATGTCTGGAAACAGCACAACCATCAGAAAAGCTGTAAAAGGAAGCGGACAGACCATTTGGAATTATTTAATAAGTATTCATGGACAAAATATAATTAACATCAGCTTGTGATTCAGATATTTCTTAGGCCAGCAGAGAAGGCCCACCACTGCTTTTCCGTTTGGTGTCAGAAGTGGGATACGACTCTGGAAGTCGAGTGTTTTCCTTTGTAAAAACTGACCTGTAGTTCTGTTCAGTGCATATCTGTGTGAGTTAAATACAACACAAAATTAACCCAAATCTTTACATGCAGACTAAGTATCAGTGGTGTAAACTGGGTCTCAGTCCTACTAAACATGCAGAACATGGATGGTCAGGGTCACCTCCGGTAGACCCACCTAGAAACTAGTCTCCCCTAGTTAGTCTAGAGTGTGCGGTGTCCTCACACAGAGAGGTAAACAGTAAGGACTTAATGTTCCTATATGTACGCCAGGAACCGTTCTAAAATCCTTCTCTGTGTGGAAATCTTTCATTTAAAGTCTCGTTTCTGAGCTAAATGCTTTCAGCATATGGAGCTGGATGGAAAAGTTGTGGACCATGTGCACAACAGAAGAATATAAACCCTCAGTGATGATCATTACACAGATCACAGTATTAGTTACATAACGAGTTATATGTTGACTTTGCGCCAACATTTTCTTCCATTTTACTTCATTTATAATTTTTTTAAATGAACTTTTTTAAAGTATATTTTTATCATATTCTTATTTTTATTTAATATAATTTTTATTTAAGTCATTTGAATTAATTTGACCTCATTTTAGTTTCCTTTTTTGTTTTGGTTGTCGTTTCTGTCATTTTTTTTACATTTTAATTACAATTTGATTAGTCTTATATTTTCTATATTTTTATTAATTAATATTATTTTCCATTTATATGAGCTATTTTTATTATTATAATTAAATGTACTTTTATTATTTGACATGTTTATAACATATCAGTTCCTCTCTGTAGTAACACTATACACTATACAGTTACACTATAAATGAGGGTCACACTCAATGTACTTCGAGTGTAAATAAATAAATAAATAAATAAATCATGGATGTTGGTTGTTTAATTGATATTTATGGCCAGCTAGACCGAGCTCTTCAGAATCTTCCACAAATCTCTGCCACCTACTGGCATCACCTCTGTCTCCCTCAGTTATCAAAGGAGGTTCGTTTTTCCATCACTTCACCGCAGGAGAAACGTCCAGCTTCTGCAGGAGACCTCAGGGACACTCTGGCGAGACAGGATGAAGGTATGTGTGCCAGACTAACCTTCAGAAACACATCTACAGTCATAGACTACAGGCCTCAGAGTCTACACGCTGGGCACCATCAAACGGCTAAATAACTGAGACCACATGGTGGGAGGACAGGATCGTAAAACTCTTTACACATGTGCTCCTTTACAGTCAGCTGGACTTCCAGCAGTTATCCCAGCGACCACAACACAGCACATCAGCATTTCTACACATTTCTATGGAGAAACCACCTTACTTCTATTATTTTAGTGAAAACAAAACATATTTGTCGTTATGATGTCAACAGTGCAGCCTGTGGTTTATATCCCCTTGTGATGTCATCAGTATAGGACGTTACCTATGTGTCATTATGATGTCATCAGTGAAGGCTGGTAGTTATGTGTCTTTGTGATGTCATCAGTGCGATGTAATGAGTGCGGTCTGTTACTTATTTACCACTATGATGTCATCAATGCAGTCTGTTACCTGTGTGTCGTTATGATGTCATCAGTGCAGCCTTATTGTGTCATTATGATGTCATCAATGCATCCTGTTACCTACAGTGGTGCTAGAAAGTTTATGAACCCTTTAGAATGTTCTAGATTTCTGATAAAACATCATCAGATGTCGTTACACAGTATACAGAGACGCGGACGGACTACAGCCTCCCACTGTATATATGGTCAGTGGGGTGGTTTTAATGTTACGGTTGATCTGTAAAGTATTTCAGACATTCCATGCATTAGGCCTCTGATTCCATCTCAAGGCTAATGTGTTGTAACTGAGTTCCCTGGAAATGTGAATGGCCTCCGTAAAGAATCTCATCCTTGCATGGGAACACTCAGAGCATGCATGAATCACGACGGGCGTATAGGGGGCACCCTGTGTGGCGAACCCATTTTTTGCAGCAACGTGTACTAGACAGCAGTTCTAGGAAAAACCCACAGCACCAGATACTGGTCCAGATAGGGAAGATTTAATGGGTTTTAATGGAAGATTTGAAAACACAGAAGAAATAAAGGTCTTAAATTTCTCCCCCAGAATCCATATGATGTACGAGCGTAAAGGAGGTGCAGATGTGGGAACGGTTCTCCTCGCATCTGGAGAAGGGAATCGGGGACGGAGAAAGACAGACGTGACTAATGTGAACAGGGATGTGTTATAAATGCTCTTTTACCTACCTCTGACTATAATACGGGCTGTTTGAGTCCCAAAATGACTGAACACAAACCTCAGGACAGCAGAGCTCAGTGATGACGTCACTATTTAATTATCGTTAAAGACTAATAGTTAATGAAAACTGTCACATGTAAATGTGTAAAGACAGAAAGTACAGTATGTATCAGATTACCAACTGAGTCACTAACATCTACAATCAAATGAGCAAAAACACTATTAACCCTTTAACCCTCTGCTGGACTTTTTGGTAGAGTACATTTGAGTTACTGTATCTTATTTTAGGTGTTAAACTTAATTCAGACTTCATAGTGCCATCTCTACCAATCGGTAGAGGTGTGATAGGCTAAAGCATCCACTAGAGGTCACTAGAAATGCAACATTTTGTTGTCTGAATACAAACCAGTAATGCTTCATATCCACCACAAGAAATAAACTGGATCAAATGGTTTAAAACATCACAAAAGGTAACAAAGTTAGCATGTTTATATATATATAGTGTAAAAACTCTTAGTCACTTAGTCTTTTTTAGAATTTCTGGCTTTCTCATCCAGTGTACACTTTAAAATTCACAAAAAGTGGCCCACCATTGAGTGTAGAGAGGTGGTTTTAATGAATTGGCTGGTGTGTGTAAAAGGTATCTGTGGTTAACGTTATTCTGCCTGGGGTAGGTATGCTAGTTTAAATGAGCATCCTACTGACCTGGAGGGTGGGAGGCATGTTTTAGGACCCTGAGGTTCTGACTGACCTCAGGCTGTAGACACCTATGGCCCTCAGGTTCTCATGCGGGGCAGATTTTGGCCCAATATCAAAGAGAAGGCCACTCATGCGCTCTCCTGAGTAATCATCAGGTGGAAATAATGCTGAAAATCAGCCCTGAGACTTCAGAGGGTCTGTCTGAATGGGGCTAATTGTGGGACTGTTATCCCCATCTGCCTCTCAGACTCCAGCCCCTAAAAGCCTGAACTGTAAAGCGCAGAGCAGACGGACTTCTCAAGATTAGAATCAGAGGAATGCTTTTTACTCAACCTTCTCATCTGAGAGGACGAGGAGCCGTAAGGAGCCACGCCGAAAATTCCTGGAGCTCATTTTAGTTTCTTCAAGTCTTTGTGTCTTAAATTTGATTTCTTTCACCCAAAAAGATGGACTTTCAGACTTTTATACATCACTAATGTTGCACACATTGTACACAACAATGTACGGTGGAACCTCGGTTATCCTTTGCTCTGCTTATTGTACAATTTGGTTATCCTTAACTTTTTTTGGGGAAATTTTATCCCAGTTATTGTTCATCCACCCGGTTTTTTCGACGTCGTGCCCACATGACTCGCTGTTAATTTCACTGCAAAAAAAGTATCCACCCACACGTTCGGTGTTCATTCCGACTCTGTTTCTCCGGCTTTGTCTCTTGTTGATAAAGCTCAAAACAAACTAAAACATGTCACACTAAAGCGACGGTACACAGCACTACTACCTGAAAACAGGCGAGAAGACAAATTGCAGAGAACCCTGAGAATGGCTGTACACAACAAAGGCTGCGGCTGGACCACACCAGCACTCTCTAAAACAGAGCGTAAACCTGTAAGAGTGATGTTAAATGTTCATTTATCCATTTTATTAGTCTTTTGTATTTATTTCTCATTGTGTTCTGTATGTACAACTATAGTTATTCTGTATTAAATGTATATTTTGTTAATATTTTGGAGCGTCTGGAACAGATTCATTGGATTTACATTATTTCTTATGGGATATACTGCTTCAGTTATTATTTTGCAATAATCTGAACAGATTAATGATGAAAACCGAGGTTCTGTATTATTTTTAAAACTGATTTTAATACATTTTAATACTATTTTGTTTCAAAACAAGAAAAAGCAGCAGTCAGCTAAGCTTGACAACACACTCGTTTTTCCAGTGAGTCTCTTTTCTAATGGAGCGCTGGAAAGTTTGGCTCTGAATGAAATCCAGAAACATCTCAGAATCACTCCATTAACTCAATATTCAGGTATTTCACAGCTCTGAGACGACTTAACATACAAGACCATCACTTTCACAGGAGAAGAGAACAGCAACAAGCAAACATCCTATTAAAGTGTAACAGTGAGATGCGTTTACTTTAAAATCAGACCATAAACTACAAAAGCTGTACAATAACATGCTAATTTTGTGCACTTTTTAAACACCACACTCATTTGTGTGGTGGTGCAACAGCAATAATGATTATTCAGCATTTGGTCTCGTTGGGGTGCTACAAAGCTTTGCTGGTTTAGACAAGCAAGTGGATGTTTTTAAGCCTAAAACACTTCAACACCTTCTTCACCAAATGGTTGAGCGTGGTGTTAAAGGGTTAATTTAGAATTATATGTATTCAAGACAAATATATGAGTGTAAACATATTACACTTAGATCATCAGCCACTCACAATGCTCTAAACAAACTCAATAATATCATTCTCTTAGAGAACCTCATTGTATTCACTGTCTCTCACAGTGTAGCCCCTTTCTGCCCCCTAGTGGACATGATGGGAATATAAGGCTAATCAACTAGTTTTACAACGTATAAATATTTTTCTCCGACACTCTTGTAATTGTGTGAGTGTGTGTTCAGTTAGTGACAGGAGGGGGAGGGACTAAAGCTGTACAGACCTCCTCACAACGGCGATCGAGCTGAGACTAAACTCACTGCCCAACTTCAGCCCTGATCATATTAAACAATCAAATATAACAATAAATACAGTCTGAAGTCTATACCAGCCCCTATATACACAACTAAAACTACGAATTTTAACACCATCCAGATTCCTGAGTTTAAACACTGATGATGTAAAATATTTAATGTACTAACTTTGTGTGAGAAAACTTTTAAAGATGTTAGACGTCTGGTTCCATTCACCACCACCACTAATTCTGACTGAGTACATTTCTATTATATTCTTAATGTTTAAACATCTAATTATACAGAAATCCAAAAACAATGAAATCTGTCCTTATCATTTAGTATCACCATTATTCAAAAAGTGAATAAAGTAGAGAACGTGTAAATACTGTATTTGATCTGAGGACTTGTCTGTCAAATCCCCCAAAACGCTCACGATCCCCCTGACTGTGGCTTAGCATGTGTGGAAGCAGCTGAATCAACACAAGCTCAATGATTTGCAGAAATCAGGCCTCTCCTAATCACCAAGCGCTTTACAGACATTCCTCAGGCCTCTTCGGCCTCTCCTGTTACACCGAGGAGGGAGATTCCTGTCCCCGTGGCCATTACACACTCAGTCAAAGTCGCTCACTGTAGTGTGAAAGAGATTAATGAAGTCACGGCCAAGCCTTCACACCACTATCAGTGAGATCTACATATGAGGTGTGTTTCATAAGGACACAGACGAGCATGTCTGTCTCCCAGGATAACCCAGAAATCACTCAGCTGGAGAGTTTGGGATGAGTTTCACCGCTCGTGTGCTCGATTAAATAAGGTGAACAGATCTGAGCTGATGAAAAAGAGCACACCTTAGCATGGGGGGGGGGGCATGTAAAGTATTACATGTTCAAATACTTTTTTTTTGGTGCTTGAACATAAATTCTATTATCAATTTTTAATAAATATTGACAAATTATAATTTATATTTTATTAATAATTACTAGTTAGTATTAATAATATACTAATAACTATTAAACATTATTATGAATAATAAAGTAATAAAAAATAATATTAAGAATTAATAAAATAATAATACATTACATATTATTTATAAATAATAAACTTAAAAGCATGTAGCATAAAATTATCACCCAATCCTTTTCAGTCAACTTCACTTCAGCTCATTATCACCAGTGTTACACTTATGTTTGGACTCTATGGTCAATAGATCTTATTTACACAGAATTATACCTCATTTTTTAGTAAAAATAAGCAGAAATTCTGAATTATTTTGATTATAGTTACACTTAGAGGCATGTAAATAGATGGCTTATCACACACTGGTAGACACACACACACACAGACTCACTCAAATGTAAATATTAATGAATTTTAATATGAAACCGCTGATTTTAAAATACGTCTAGCTGACGTGACACAGGCAGAACAAACGCTCAACATGTTAACGGACTGCCGGCCAAACTGGCTTGGATTTCTACTGGGTCCTAATGCTCGCCCACCTCAATTTAATATAGCATATCTCACTCAAGCGAACCGAATGGAATAGGGGGAGTTAGGGCTGCAAATCTTTGGGAATCGAGCGAATTGATCCAGAATCGATTCTTGGGGTCACGAATCGATTTTTTCAGATTTTTTCAAACATGAACAAAATACGTTACTTTACCGTTGCAATCTCTGCAAATCGCATGAGTCACGTCAAGCCCTTTCTTATCCGGGCCGGGTTGACGGTAAAATCCAAAGTGTTTCCAAATGGTTGCTTTCAAAGACTGCGGCTTGGCTTGCATGCCTGTACGTAGCCCATGCTGCTTCCTTCTTTTTGTCTAGCACTACGGTGGCTGAGAAGGCACATCCACACCCGCAAAAAAATTGATTTTTTGAAAAGGAGAATCGATTCTGAATCGTTCAATGTGAGAAACACGATTCGAGCTCAAAGCGATTTTTTCCTGCACCCCTAGGGGGAGTGCAAGACTAGTTTGTAAACGAAACGCTTCTGGACTACAACAAAATTCCGGACGTTTGTGAAATTCCCCCCGTACATGTTTTTTATGTCTCAAAAAGAGGACATGTCCGGGTAAAAGAGGACGTCTGGTCACCCTACATTTAATGACCTCTCTGTACTCTACACACAAACGTAATCTTTCTGAGCAACTGCTAGGTTAGACAAACTTACAGAATATTGGCAAAAATTCTGTCTAACCTAATGAGAAATTGCAACAAAGTAACACAGAGCAAATGTTTTATAGAGCTCATACACAAGTTCAAAGTGTTCTTAGTTCAAACAGAAGCCAATGAGCAAGTCTACTATTTTTGTCTCGTTTGTTTGATTTGATTCTTTTTATCTCTTTTTAAGATTTTTGTTAAAATCTGTAAAATAAGTTTGAGGTCAAATTTATGCAGAAATATAGAAAATTCTACAGGGTTCACACTTTCAAGCAGCCTGTGTATCCAGCCGTATGATCACTGAGTTATATTCAGGCTGTGTTCTGGCACAGATTCAGACCAGGTCATCGCCATCATTCCACTGTGCTATTTGGGCCAATAAAAGTAGTAAGTGTGGGCCAGAACCGGGCCATCACTCGCTCGCTATCAGAGGTAATGTGCTATTTATTGTGGACTTGGGTACAGTAAGTGGACGTTGGGCTGTCTGAGAAGTGCTCGGTGTTGTGGGAGCTCTTTAGGCTGATGAGACCTGCCAGATTTGGAGAGTTGGGTCGTAACTCAGTGGAAAAACTTGCACTGGGTTACATAAGCTAACCCAGTCTGGGCTTAATGGATTCTACACAAGCCTGCATGCTCCAAGCCAAACACTCACGTCATAGCCATCCTAGCTCAGACGCTAACCCGCAGCTAGCCCCAGCAATTAGCAGTGAGATTTAGCAAACACAGCACCAGTGTCAGGAGAGGAAATAACAGGGTATAAAGGTACAGACAATGGGAGTAAAGATTTCTACACGCTATGCTAAGACTAGCCTCGGGGTTATAGTTGTAACTGTGTCTGCTTTACATGATTTCATATCATAAGTGATTTTCACACATGCTGGTCACTACACTGGACATGTATTTATAAGACCGTATAGACCTGGTTTACACCTGGTTTTACTCCTATGTGGGGTTCTGACTGTACTAGATGGGGACTTGGGTGTACTGGGTGGAATTTGGGCTGTATTAGGTGGAGTTTTGGTTGTGGGGGTGGAGTTTTGGTTGTGGGGGGATGGGGTTTTGTTGGGTGGAGTTTTGGTTGTATTGGGTGGAGATTTGGCTTTATTGGGTGGAGGTTTGGTTGTACTGAATGGGGTTTTGTTGGGTAGAGTTTCGGTTGTATTGGGTGGGGGTTTGGTTGTGGGTGGGGTTTGGCTTTATTAGGTGGACTTTTTATTTTATTGTGTGGGGGTTTGGCTGTACTGGTTGGAGTTTTGGCTGTACGAGCAGAATTATCAGGTGTGGAGTTTTGTGTGAAGGTGAATACATCTGAACTACAGCCATAACATTAAAACCACCTCCACTGAGCATACAGGTGCACTTTGTAGTTCTACAATTACAGACTGTAGTCCATCTGTTTCTCTGTATACTTCCACCCTGTTCTTCAATTGTCAGGACCAGAATATCACAATAGACCAGGTGGATCATTCTCAGTGACACTGATGTGGTGGTGGTGTGTTAGTGTGTCACTACTGGAGTGAAAATAGTGCAGCAACCAGCCAACAGTGTCAGGACCAGAGGACCAACACACACTGTGCTGAGCTGCTGTCTCTGACTTTACATCTACAAGACCAACAAGGCAGGTGTGTCTAATAGAGGACAGTGAGTGACACAGTGTTTAACATCTCCAGCAGCTCTGACACACCACCACCACATCAGTGTCACTACAGTGATGAGAATGATCCTCCTGGACAATGAGTGCACACTTTTAATATTGAGGCTTATTGGTGCTTTCAGTTCTGCATTTTGGGATTTTGGTGCAGTTTGGTGGGATCCAGTCAGATTTCAGCCGACTCTGCACTCTGGATACAGCTGGAAGTGAGTCTAGTTCAGGAATAATCTGCACTGGGTATGATTATGTAAACCTAAAGGGTCTCTGCAGCTCGGGTTGTGTAATCAGCATGACATTAACATCAGGAAGACCTCCATCAGGTGTTTCCTGCTCTGCATGTTTCTGGACTCTGCAGATGGTTGTAGATGACTGAACTCAAATCTGGGGGTGATTATACAATCCAAACCCACCACACACACTTAAGACATGGAGTACACTCACAATGAAAGCAGTACACAGTCTGTCAGGAACACAGGTGGACACACCCGTCTAAAGGAACAGAGTACAGGAGGCTTTACACCCCTCTAGCCCACACCTGGCATTAGTCATGGTGCCAACAGGTTCATGTTTAGTCCTGTTCTATTGGCAGTACTTCTCTACAGGGACTAGACAAGCTGTGTGTGCATTTGAAGCTGCACATAGACCCTCATGGGCAATGTGGTAACAGTGCAAATGTCAGTAATTATAGCCACGCTGGTGACGAGGAGGCAGAGTGGCCAGGTTAACAGTTTTCCCAAAATATTGCAGCATTTATTTTAATGCACCTTTCAGAGATGTTGGTATTTGGACTGTGTAGCATGAATCGTGAACCAAAAACTCTTATAATAACGGCAGACAAGTAACAGTGTTGGAGATGCCTAAGGAGCAATCTGAAAATACAGATTAGAGTCAAATTAAAATAAGTTTTAAGAATAATAAACAGCTACAAGAAAAGTGAATTTCCTGAAGAAAATGCAGGATGTTGCATAGCTACAGTTGTATCTCAGCTGGTTGCTAAGATGTTGCTATAATATTCATAGAGGTTGCTATAGTGTTGCTAGGTTGTTGTTAAGGTGTTGTTAAATGGTTGTTAAGGTGTTACAAAAAAATTAATGATGGTTGCTATGGTGTTGCTATGGTATCCATGGTGGTTGCTATGGTGCTGCTAAGTGGTTGCTAAGCTGTTGCTTTGGTATTTCAGGTGGTTGCTATGGTATTTCAAGTGGTTGCTATGGTGCTGCTGGTGTTATAATACTGCTTTACAGGTTGTAATAATAAGTAATGCAAGAGGAGCAGGGCAGACACTGCAGCTGAGGCCGTGCTGGTGACGAGGGCTCCTGTTGTGTGAGATTCTGGTGGTTGGGCTTTAAAGGTCAAAGTCGTTAAGAACATTCCATTCATTTCTACTGGAAAAAAAACATGGAATTTTTATAAAATCTGTAATTTGGATTTGGCTGAAAAGGAAAATCGTAAATCAAATCGTAAATTAGATCTACAAATTTTCCAAATTTGGTGTTTATAGCCCAAAAATTGTGACTGCTAGGGGCATTTCAAATGGTGAGACAAGTTTAGGGACACATTTGAATGGATTCCAATGGGACCAAAATTCCAACATTAATGAAGTTTTTAGGAAAACTGCACCTGATCAATATTCTGTATACAAGCCTGGATCACGCTATCACACCTACAATCTGGAATTGGAACTATGTCAATATCTTGAAAACTGCGGGACAAGAAGTGCTGCAAAGAAACTGCAGAAATACAAGAAGAATTCTGACAGAAGAAGAAGAATATAAATCGAATAACAGTGTGTGTAACAATTATAACTTCCTCAAACATCTGTGATTAGATTTTGGGTTTTGTAGATTGTAGAGTGATTTCCTTCTCCTGAGATCGCTACCTTGCCGTGGTGGAGAAGCTTGAGAGAACCTTTGAATCTAAGAGCGATACCATCTGGAGCTATGCTCCTGGTAGGGCCACCCTTGATGGTAAGGTCGAAGAGGAGGTTCCAGACAAAGAGCGATCACACTCCCCATCCAACGGGACCTGGAACTATGGGCTGCAGCACGGTTCTTACAGCTTTAAGTGTTATGTTGCTTTACTGCTAATAACACTGGATGTTGATTTTTATGATGAGGTGTATGCTAGGTGCAACTTAGCACAACATCGAGTCGACTGCAGGGCTGACAAGAGATTGGGATGCTTAGTCAGTTTATTTATCCCACAGAGCACAAATGAAGTCAAAAACTAAGAATGTCACACTGGCTCGGACGTTGCCTGCTACAAGCAACCAGAGACAGATGGCATTGGAGAGAAGTGACTCGTCTGTGCAGCCTACCATCTCGACGCGATGATGGCGTGTGACATGACATGAGAGTGACTTTCTGTGAGACAGTGAGTTGGAGAGTTTTTCAGGACCTGGAAACCTGGGATTCCACTGTGGTGCCCTTTGTGGCACTTCTTGGTTCCATCACTTTGGGTTTGATGTGTTGTTATTTGTCGTGTTGTGAGTGACGTGAAAGACACTTCAGAATCCAATTTGAGCGGCCAGAGTGTCCGGACTGAGGCAGATCTGTACACATCTGACTGTAATCGAATTTCAAACGTCCTCCAAATGTGGCTGAGATTTCATGTGTTTTTGGTTGTCTGGACTAACAAAAGTCAGTCTGGATACAATCTAAATTTGGACAGTCTGAGCACAGCCTTACACCATCATGAAGCTACTCATCTGCATAAGTGCTACAGTGTTCATTACATCAGCGTTTTGACTAAAAGCAATATTTACTGCAGAGCTGAGACAAATGAATAGACAGACACTCGGACAGCTCTGCTTTGATGCTGTGCAGTTTGGATGTTTGGTGTCCTTCGATCTGTCAGAGGAGCTCAACAAAGTGCCGAAGTGGAGATAAACTCAGCGGGCTTTTGTTAATAAGCAAATACTTGGCAGTAGACGACGAGAGCAAACAAAAGGCCCTGGAACTCCAGCAGGACAGACTTGCAGCACCTTCTGGCCTCTCGTCACAGTTTATTTAACAAACACTGGAGATGGATTTGTAAAGACAGAACGCAATCGCTCTAAAAATAAATGTGAGCCGGGCCTCAGGTTGACGCTCCAGCGTTCCTGTTCCCGAGGAGCCTGAGCGCATGGAAAAGCCCGAGCGGCTCAGGGCTTCGAGCGGAGCCAACTTTCCAGAGCATCCATCAAAAAGTGTGCTTAGACAAAGTCCGGTTTTCCACGACATCCAGAAGAAAGAACCTGAACTTAACTCGGTGACAGAGCCGCAGCAGAAGAGTCACATGAACGGCGATGATGGCCGATCACTGGCTGGGAGACATTCCTGTTAATCTGGACAATCTCCCCCTTTTTCACAGCTTAAGGTTGCCAGGTTTGGAGTAATACACCAGTTTCATCACTTTAAGTAACGTCCTACATGGAGTCAACAGCAACATCCACCCCAACATCAGTCCATCAACTAGAACCTCAGTGACAACATTCAGCCCAACAGCACCTTCAGAGCAGGTGCACAGACGGAAATTATTACACTGATCACACAAGCTGCCTTCAGCTGCTAAACACAGATGTCCTCACAGTTTTCCATCTTCTGCTGAACAGCCACAACATTAAGACTACTCACAGACTGACTGTGACATAACAACTAACAGGCCTTTAACACCATCAAACAAGAAATGAATTAAGATGAGAGTTAACAATCCTAAAAGAAGACGACTACTGAACAGTAACTCGGTGAGCTCATTGTTCAGGTCTTTGTTGGATCTCCACGCTGACGTCTGTCTAACAGCTCAAACTCCACAGCAATCTGAGCTCCGACCACAATGTTTTATTTGGTTTCCTGAGAAACCTTCTCAACTCTGGGAGCTCGGCCATCGGTGAGGTTTCTGAGGAGAAGAAAAGAGCGTCTGGACTCAGAAAAGAGGACTGATACAGTACAGAGGAGGAAGCTTCAGCAACCATAACCAACAAAGCTCTGCCTGGACTGTAGAGTCAGCAGTCTGTCCCTACAATAACACTACTGTACACTCACGACTACAACACACAACAGTGAGGTAATCAATCAATTAACAGAATATAGTGCAGTAATTAACAGAATATAGTGCAGTAATCAATTAACAGAATAAAGTACAGTAATCAATGAACATACAATAGTGCAGTAATCAATTAATAGAATACAGTGCCTTAATCAATTAATAGAATATAGTGCAGTAATCAATTACTTTAACACACAATAGTGCAGAACTCAGGACTCAAACACTAGAAGTCAGTAGGCACTGACCACTGTATATTCACACATAACTACATACACATACAAAGCCTTTGTTACAGTGAGGTTGCTCACAGACTGGATCTCTGTGTGAATTAACTTGGTCTTGAGTGTGAAGCTGAAGTTAACTTCTTATGTATTAACATCTTATTCCAACTTTCTGTTCCACCTTAAATGCGCCAGCCAAAGGTGTCAGAAGTGTTGACAGTCATGACTCAGGCAGAAGTACAGACACTAGGGTTTAAAAAGACTTTTATAAAAGTATCAACTGAAGCTTTTAACTCAAGTAAAAGTACAAAAGTTCTGCTTTCAAAACTACTTAAAGTATAAAAGTAAAAGTAAAGTAAACAAATGCCAAAACTTAGGCTGTGCCACAGGGGCATATAGTGCCCTGGGGGGGGGGGGGGGGGGGGGGGGGGGGGGGGGGGGGGGGGGGGG
>BRDA01082907.1:0-12586 GCA_036984385.1 Crenuchus spilurus | reverse complement strand
AAAGAAGAACTAACAGGTCTGTAAAAGCCAGAATTCTAGCTGGTTGTTTATTGACCAAAAACTTATTTTCCACCATAATTTACAAATAAATTCTTAAAAAATCCTACAGTGTGATTTCCTGGATTTTTTTCTCATTTGTCTACCTGTGATGAAAATTACAGACCTCTCTCATCTTTTAAAGTGGGAGAACTTGCACAATCAGTGGCTGACCAAATACTTTTTTCCCCCACTGAGGAAAATAGAGGAAATATTAGGGTTAGGTTTAGGGTGAGGTTTTGTGTAGCTTTAAGGTGACTGGACATTAAGTTAACTCAAACAGACGTCAGAACAGCCTATGAAAATAAAGTGTTATCAAATCCTGAATGGTGACTTAAATTCAAACTACTGCTTTGAAACTACAAGATTGCAGAAGTTACAATAAATCAAACCCATCTTACCGCTTGTCCAGCTTGCTGTCAATGTAATCCTGTGTTTGGTTGGCAGAGGTGCGTGCAGAGAACATGAGAAAATGTGTGATGTACTCTGCTGGCATGTTCTTCAGTAGCTTGTCAGACACAGTCAGGGTCTTCCCTGTGCCTGTCGGCCCGACACACAGCACCTGAAACACACACCAATCAGTGCAAATGAAAAGATGCCCAACACTTTCAAATATATCTTATTGTGTAATACGCTAATCTGAATAAAACAGCATTTGGCTAAAGTAATGAAATTAAATGTAATGCCACTGACAGTAATGACCAGGGTCACTGTGGAGAAGAGAACAACATGTTCTATTAATGCAAAATCGGACAGTGTATTAGCATTAAAATGAACTACACATACAGGTTTCTTATTGGACAGAAGCATGTCCATCAGAAAGGACATGCGCACAGTGTCAGCGGTGGGCACAATGATGTCTGAATAGCTGGTCTCTGGAGTGATGACAACATCTGCAGCATTTTTCATCCAGTTGACCCATTGTACCTTAAGAAAAGAAAAAATGTTAATTACCCCGTCAGGTATTTGGCTAATTAATTAGCTGACAAATTAATATGTCAATGAGTTAGTTAATTAATGAAGCAGGGTTAATGATTTAATGAATGATACATGGCTTATGATACAATATTCATTCATTCATTCTCACACGCACTTAATCCATATCAGGGTTGTGGTTAGTCCCCTACCCCCTCACTGGGCGCAAAGCAGGGCATTACATTAGTCAACTAAGCCCAGGACAGGGCGCCAGTCCATTGCTGGGTGACACACACACAACACACATGGACAATTTTAAATTTTTTTATTTTAGAGTACCCAATTTACCTGACCTCCATGTTTTTGGACTGTGGGAGGAAACCGGAGACCACGGAGGAAACCCACGCAGACACGGGGAGAACATGGAAACTCCGCTCAGATGGGGAATCAAACCCAAGACCCCAGCGCTGAGAGGCAAACGTGCTAACCACTAAGCCACCGTGCCACCCCATGATACAATATACTGTAACATATACTGTTCTGGCCTCAGTTTATATTAAAACAGCGCCCTCTACCTGGGACTTTTAGTTTGACAGCTTTGTCTCTTTCCTTCCATTCTGAAACAGGAAATAGTTTCAGTAATGCTCCAGTAGCTAGGCTAAGCAGTGTGTTCCTAACAGAGTTGCCAGGTTCGTGCTTTTCACACCAAATTGGGCTTGTTTGAAAATCTAGTCGCGGGTGAAAATTCAACGGTGGCGTGGTGCGGTTTTTTGGGCTACCGGTACTTTTAAAAATTACAGCGGCCGCCAAAAAACAACAAAAAAGTGTGTGTTGCTTGGATTTTACGTGAACACAGCAGGCAAACGTGTACAAATACGACAGTAAGGAAGATTGAATGCAACGAGGAGAAAAAGAGGGGGGAAGGAGAGGGAGGAGAGAGAAACAGACACAGACATAGAAGGTGAAGAGAAAACAGTCGCTAGCTAATATGCCAGGTAAATAGGGGAAATACGGGTATTGCAAGGACTGGGAAAAAGAAAAAAGGTTTGATATAATGGATTAAAAGTGTTCCTAATGACGAGCAAATACTGCAAATGTGAAATGATTTTTTTTTATAATTATGTTACTATTAAATGTTCTTGACTGGATATAAAACTTATAAAAGAACTAATCAACACTAATGTTACCATATTATTAATGACTGATAATAAACAAAATACTAAGTCATACACTCATAGATGTTTTGCCATTTGCTTCAAACGTGTAGACACATTTTGGGCTAGTTTAAGCTTCTGAAGGGCGGGTTTTAGACTGACTTTGGACTGGATATTTTTGTTGGACCTGGCAACCCTGGTTCCTAATCTGCTGCATCCTCATTGTTTAGCACTATATGAGAATCGTCTGTAAGTGATTATGCTATCTTGCAGATTATATGTTGATATAAATGATTATTTTTGGTTTATGTTCACTTTAGCATTTAAAACTCATTTGTGATGACTAGTGATAATTAGGCATGTGTTTGTGTTATTAGCTTAGCTGCTAATCTTCGCTTCCATACACATTGAACAGTATGACGTGTAGCCTTAACTGAGTTATTATACTCAATAGTCTTATCAGCCACTCTTCACTGCTGTATGTTATTGAGTTACTCTGAATCTTGTTATTCTCTGCCTTTTTTGTCGTTTTACTCCTATTCACTCAGTACATGGGTGTGAAGCGCAATAAAGCACTGGAGCTTAGAGGCTAAACCCTGAGTCCCTAGTATTGTTTGAATGGAGTTTGGCTTAATGTTGAATTGAGTATCCAAATACACACAAGGAGAACAGTATATATATATACTGCAATCAAAGTGCTATTTTGTAATCCAAATTCAGGGAAAAAGGTGCATTCTTACACTGTTTGTTACCATTGGAGAGGAAAACAATGCCCAGATAGCAGACACATTTGGGCCTAATCTGTGCCACCTTTGACACGGCTGAGTTATGGAACTGGCAAATGTTATAATTCAAATGTTGTATTGTGTGGGCCAAATGTCATGAGCCAGGCCTTGCTCATATCTGACATCTGGCCCATATAAGGCTGAGCTGTCAGTCAAAGCTAAATGTGGGCAATAATAGTACTGCAGATGTGGGCCACATTTGGGCCATTAATTTCCTGCTATCTTGAGAAAATAGCTGAAGACAGATTACAACACTGCCATCTAGTGGCTGGGAATTCATCACAAAATGAATCCCCTGCCACCAATCTTTACATGTAAACAATGAATTAAACATCCACACTGTTATTGAGAATAAATACAGTATCACAAAATCCTCAAGTGTATCAATATTTTCTACTAATGTCAACATACTGTTTCTAATTCTCACCCTTTAACTAACAATTAACAATTTCAGATTAATAACAATAATATATCTAGGGTTGAAGAAAACTACATCCACACCTTTCTCCCTTTGGCATTCTCCTCATCTTCACTCAGGTTACTGATGCCTGCATCATCCAGTTGATAGTCATACACCAGTCCGTCTTCTGGGAAACACAACTGCAACTGCAGAAGCACAACATAGTGCAGAATATTTCAGAAAACGGATCAGAACTACATTAATTAGCATTATAGACAAACGTAACTGATGTGTAGAAGAGTGCAAATGTAAAATGAATAAAGTGCAGATTAGCATCAGTCAAGCATCATCTAAATACTCTGTTCTTCACAGTAAATATAGGTTTGAATGATTATGATTATGTATTATTAGAAATGAATTGTAGAGACTGAGTACTTTCTCCTGGGTCATCTTGTCCCTGAGCCAAGCACTAAAGCGTTGGCGGCTGTTAGCATCTCCAGTGGATCCCACACTCCATATGAGAGAGAAGATAAACCATGGCTCAATCAGCTCACATACGCGATCCAGTTTCTCCTGGAGAGGAGGTCTCTCATCCTAAACACACACACACATTTAACACTATGAGATAAAAAATTAAACATTCAATATTTAAGGTGACAGAGCTTTTGCATACGCCTGTATAAAAAATAAACCAATATACAAATAAACACTATGGTGAAAGATACATTTCTAAACATTTTAGGCATTTTTAACACTAGGCAAAAGTAGGTTGCCATTCCTGTCCCACTACTGTCACCATATCAGTTACATTACAACGACATCATATGATTATGATTTATCACGAACTTAGAATTAGTAGACCAGAGGAGGATGGGTCCCCCATGTGAGTCTGGTTCCTCCCAAGGTTTCTTCCTCCAGCTCTGAGGGAGTTTTCCCTTGCCACTGTCACCGTTGGCTTGCTCATTAGGGATTAATGATTTGATGTCTGTTATTACTAACCCTGTAAAGCTGCTTTGTGACATCAGTTGTAAAAAGCACTTTATAAATAAATTTGATTTGATCTGATTTGATCTAGGGCCTCCATTAGCCAGAGGTTTCATATAATTTACATATAAATGAGATACTTTACAGAATAAGTTATTAAAAAATGATAAAAATGTATTAACATTCTTAATTTACTGTAACTAACTGTATTGGAGCTGCTACAGTACTTTCACAGTTTTTATCATAATACTACGCCCCCTAGAGGGGGGTGGGACACAGGAGGTGACAGACACTTCATTCTGGCTTTTGATTGGTTGTTTGAATTCAGTCGTGATAGATTCTTGCACGCTGGGTGGAGTCAGATTTTTTACAGATTATCTGTTTTATGCACTACTGTCAGGACATAGTGACAGTTTTAGCAAATAAAATTACTTTATAAGCATTTAATAATTTAATAAACATACAACACTGAACTATAATAACCCAAATACAGGGGTCCATTCCTTTATTTTCACAAAGGCCCCTGTATGTAAAAACATAAATAAATTTGAATGCTAGCATGTACATAGAAATTGATCAAAAATTAATACAGAGGCATGCAGTAATTTATCAATACCAAGTGTCAATTAATTAGACTGAAAATCACAATGTATCAATGTCTTTTCATGCTGTGTCTGACCTCTCGTGGGTTGAAGGGCTGGAAAAAGCAGTCCAGTAGTTTGAGCAGAGAGCCGGTCAGGTTACTGTCCATAGAGGTGATCACTTCAGTCACTGACTGACGCACAAACGTGATGGAGTCCTGGGGAGACAAATCTAACCTCACTTCTACACACATTTCAGCAGAAGGCATTTCTATCAACAACTAGTGGAATAAATTCAATCAACATAAAGACATTTTAGGTGTGCCTACTCCAAATCCTCGATCCAGACCATGGTCCAAGGCACCTTTCACACATAAGTCTTTAGATTTAGTCTCTATGAGTGAAGCCAAGTTGAGTGTGTGAAAAAGTCAGACTGACCTGTAGGAACTGAGTAAAGAGTGAGTGGAGCTGCTCAGTATGTGGCTGTAGTGGAGCTGGGATAGTGCGTAACCAGCACTCGGTGAAAGGGGAGAGCCCCAGAATGCTGGGCTCCAAGTACACCATCCCACAACGAGACACTGTGGCAGGAGAAGCCACGGCCAGATCCTGCACCTCAAACATCAGCGTCATCGCCTACACACGGAGGCAAAGCTGAAGTTCAGATAGGCAATCACATTTACACAACGCTCCACTCACCGTACACCATACTGATCAGCTACATCTGTGATCAGTGAAAAAACAGACTAATATGAATTAGGCACGACTCATTTCTTCTCCCATCACAGTAGGTCATCTCACTCTAATTACTGAAACAAACAATGGCAGGGCTGTAAAAATGAGTCATGATACAGATCTGAAGATGCTGACTCACCTACATCAGATTTAAGGTAGAATTCCTTAATAAAATAGGCTCTGGATTGCATGTTCTTGAATGTGTGAATGAGTGAGTTGAACTCACATCAGTAAGTTTGATGATCTCGCCTGAGCTCAAACACAGTTTCTTATTGTCGTCAAGCACTGTGTTCATGTTCTCTATCCACACAGCATCCACTGGCCCATCAAACATGTACCACTTCTTCTCCTCATCCATCGCGGCAGCTCCGGCACGAATCAGAGAGGAAAGAATGCCATCCGTCCTAAATGCATACACAAGGAGCAATCACTCATATTACTGAAATGAACTGGACTGCTTAATCCTATAGCTACAGTCCTACTAAACAAGATTTTTATACCTTAAGTGCAGGTTCTAAATACAGTGTGCAGATTTAGGATTCATGTAACCATGTGAGGACTCAAGAGTGGTGACATTTTGATGGCGAAGCCAAACTAATGTATTTTCTTGGCTGAGTGAGTCGTGCTTCGTTGACATGAGATGCTACATCATAGCTACTACGCTTCCTAAGAGGGATCTTCACCCACAACTAGTGGCTCTTTTCTGGGTAAATAACGTGACTCTAGACCAGATATAGACTCTAGATCAGATATAGACTCTAGACCAGATACAGACTCTAGACTGATATGGACTCTAGACTAAATATAGACTCTAGACAGATTTAGACTCTAGACCAGATACAGACTCTAGACTGATATAGACTCTAGATCAGATATAGACTCTACATAGATATAGACTCTAGACTGATATGGACTCTAGATCAGATTTAGACTCTAGACCTGATAAACTCTAGACAGATATGGACCCTAGAGCAGATATAGACTCTACACTGATATGGACTCTAGACCAGATAGATTCTAGACTGATATGGACACTAGACCAGATACAGACTCTAGACCAGATATAGACTCTAGACCAGATACAGACTCTAAACCGATATGGACTCTAGGAAAGATATAGACTCTAGACCAGATACAGACTCTAAACAGATATGGACTCTAGAGCAGATATAGACTCTACACTGATATGGAGTCTAGACCAGATACAGACTCTAGACCAGATAGACTCTAGACTGATATGGACTGTAGACTCTAGACTGATATGGACTCTAGAGCAGATATAGACTCTAGACTGATATGGACTCTAGACCAGATACAGACTCTAAACAGATATGGACTCTAGGGCAGATATAGACTCTACACAGATATAGACTCTAGACTGATATGGACTGTAGACTCTAGACTGATATGGACTCTAGAGCAGATATAGACTCTAGACTGATATGGACTGTAGGCTCTACACAGATATAGACTCTAGACTGATATGGACTGTAGACTCTAGACTGATATGGACTCTAGAGCAGATATAGACTCTACATTGATATGGACTGTAGGCTCTACACAGATATAGACTCTAGACTGATATGGACTCTAGAGCAGATATAGACTCTAGACTGATATGGACTGTAGACTGATATGGACTGTAGGCTCTACACAGATATAGACTCTAGACTGATATGGACTGTAGACTCTAGACTGATATGGACTCTAGAGCAGATATAGACTCTACATTGATATGGACTGTAGACTCTACACAGATATAGACTCTAGACTAATGTGGACTCTAGGACAGTGTTCTCCCTCTGGCTGGGACACTGTGCTGCTTTGCTGACTTCTATAAAACATTTGGTAAATGTGCTAAACTGTACTCATAATGCAAGCTAAGCTTCTGATGCACTCCATAACCTCTGACAGTAACTCTTTACATTGTGATAACATTGTGACATTCACTAGCCCCTCACCATTCGTGAGTCAACAAGTCAAACTCTCCATACAGCTGCCCCATGGTGATGGACTTTGGATTGAGAACGTAGGTTTGTACAGCCTCGTATACTCCGCCGCTCACTGAGGGCTGACCCTGTAGAGCTGTCATAGCTGCCCCCAGCACCTCATAACACTAACAGGTACAGTTAAACACACATTCAATTACTGCACAAAAACAAGCCTCTCCAAGAATAACTAAAGAAAAGATACATATATAAAACAACAGACAGATCACATACAATACCTTACCTTAGTTTTACCTGAACCGGAGGGTCCCACCAACATCAGCCCATGTCTCACCACTGTGGTCTCATACAGCTGAATAATCTTCATAATGAAATCTAAATTAAACAAAAACACATCAGACATTAATAGATACCAGTATTGCTCTTCAAATGTGTTTATCGTTGCAGCCCAGTCTCACCATCCACGTCTTTGAGGCATTTGTCCTTGCAGACGCTGCGGATCGACTCCTCCAGGGTGCCGTAGTTGATGGGCTCCTCTCGGATTTTGGGGAAGAGGTCGGACACGATGCCGTTAAACAGCTTGAGGTCATCCTGCAGGAACTTGGGCATGTTCACATCTCTGATAGCGCGCAGGCAGATCAGTTCCTACAAAAACAGGCATCTGAACTCACCTCGGAGCTATTTCTGTTTAAGTGATCTTCTCCAGATCATTACCTCCATCACCAACAGGTTTACATACAGCAGAAGATGTGTGATTATGTATAATTAATGCAATTTAATGTCCTAAAATAGACAAATATCCTAACAAATCCCATTAGGGTTGGATTATAGTCAGATTAAATTGAGCACAAGACATAGTATGTGGAATGGAGGAGTTTATCTATGGCATAAATAAATGAGGGGTGGAGTTATATGGTCCGCCTCCCAAACTTCTGTTATTAGATGACATCATTTTGGTAGTAATGGACTACTTAATGATTAAGGTAAGTGGTAGCGAAGAGGGGAAACTCGGGCTCTGAGCATCTTGGCTGATGGAGTCTGAAGCCGGACCCCTAAAGACGAAGGCGAAGCAAGTTAGGAATGAGCCTGTCTTGATTAATTTGTGTGTGTGTGTGTGTAGCCCTGGTATGCTTGACAGGTCTATCTGGGATATTCTGACATGCTGATGTTGTTGCTGAGCCAACTCGAAATGAATGAGAAGAGGATTCAGAGAGAAAGAATGCAGCTGAGATGAAAGTGAAACCAGTGTTGAGTAATGATGTTTCCGGCTTCTGATGTGAATAGCGAGCCTGTTGGAAAGGCCACCTGGGAAAGATGCAGATGTATGTGGCAGAGGAGGAGCCTGATGAACTGTAAACGCCAATATAAAATAAACTGCTGTATAAAGTCTTCATTGACTGATTCTCTTTTAGAAATGAAATGAAATACCATGTTTTTTAAGGTAGTGCTACTTCATAGCACAAATTCATAGTAGAAATGTAAATATTGGGGTTGAGCCGGATACTCGTTTCAGACAAGTATCTGGTACGTATAAAGCATTTTTGATGAGTACGAGCATGATACGAGTAAAACTCGTCAATATCCGTGCTCGTGCTGAAAGAAAATCCTCATTGGGTAACTGACTGTCCATACACAGATACGTCTCTGCAGCCAGAGCTGTGCCCATTCTTACACACACAGTGACTGATCTCTCTGTGCTTGGCTTGACTCTAGCTCACATTGCTCTCTTCAGTACTTAGGTTTTCTTCAGCTCGCCTCTATTTCGGTTTGTATGATATTTAAAGTTACTTGGTGAACTGTAAATAGTTTTCAAATAAACAATACATATAGGAACTTCTGATCAATTCACGTCAATTAAAATAATGTACTGATTTAAGCCCCACCCACTTCCGTTTAGGCTCCGCCCACTCCAAGTACAGATACAGATCATTTCGATGGTTGAACAGATACAGAGACAGATAGTGGTGTACTCGCTCATCCCTAATAAATATAGTGACACTCTAACCTCATTCATGTCCGGGTTTTCCCTCTTGAGGTTTCCTGCTGCAGAAATCACAGTCTTCACCGCTCTCATGCCAAAGTCGTAGTGATCCTGCCCAACAACAAACGTGTACTCATGAGAGGAGTAACACTTTTTTCACTCTGTGTATAACAGAGTGCAGAACAAAGCTCAAACCTGGGAACTCAGCTGCTCAGAGGAAAGCTTGAAGGTGCTGGTGATCTTTTTGGAAAGCACTTTGGCGTCACTGAAGCCAAATGAGTACAGGGAAATCTCTGCAATCATGGCGTAGTCTGGAACCATCATTGCTACGGGACGAAACAGAGCCTGAAAGTGATAATAATGTATCCTACGGTTAAGAATGCATCGTTCTCAGTGTACGTGCTCCTGCATTGAACTGCATACAGCAATGGTAACGACTTAACTACATCACTCTAACATAAAGAAGCTCAGCTTTGGAAGTTTACCTTTAAGTTGTCAGGCAGTTCAGTTCGGCCGGCGTAGCCTGGGTTCATAGTGATGAAAACGGCACATGATGAAACCAGCGGGATCTCTGTTCCTTCAAACGTAAACCTCTCTGCCTAAACATAGAGACAGAGCACTTACAAACTGATCATATCACCTCCTAAAGACTGCAGACAGCACTTCTAATTAGTAGTCTTTTTTTAATTAAAAAGTATTTCCAAAAGAAAGGGGACACTGGAGTAGTCACACATGAGTAGTAGGAAGCACCTCCAGCACTGGCCACTCTCTGGAGTGATGGAGCTCCATCCAATACCTCTAGGATGAGTTGGAGTGATCCAAAACAAATAACCCAACATCAGTATCTGGCCTCTCTAATGCTCTCATGGATGAATACAATCAAATCTTAACAGCACTGTTTCCACATTTCAGAAGCAGCAACTCTCTATTAATACATTTAAGAAGAAATGCTAGATAAACAGGTTTCTACAAACGATTGGTAACAGTGCGACCTTCTGTCTGATGCGGCATCCTGAGCCACGCCCCCTTGCTTCGTATGTGTCTGTCACGTGTCTGCCATGTGCGTCTCTGTCGTACTTGTGTCATGGCCACGCCCTCAGTCACATCATGTCTTATTATGTCTGCTTCCATCTCTCTCTCATTCAAATTCACAGCCCTTACCCATGCCATGTGTTTATAAACCCTGTACGTGTCATTGTTTGTTTTTGTTTGATTTGGTATTTTGTTTTGCACTTTTTTATCAATAAAGTCAAGTTTGTTGGATCTCGCTGCATCCGACTCCTCGGCAGCCCTGCACTGTTACATGCAGTGTATTTGTACTGATTTTATTTTACTTGCGTATACAAACTCACTCTCTGTTGCTGGGCTTTCTGGATGGTGGTAATCTGCTGAGCGACCACAGACAGCACCTCTACATCAATGCGGTTAAATTCATCAAAACAGGCCCAGGCTCCAGAACTGTAAACACATACACACACATTAATGCACACAATCTCATAACTTACTTCCTCAAAATCAACAGCCGAGCACAATACAAGCTTAATAATGAGATACAGGTAGTAGTAGTAGTTTGTTCATTTTCACAGAAGTATATGCATACACACCTTACAAAAACAAATAAATAAACACCGAATATTGACTGAATGGGTGTAGGCTGAAGCTTTTGCTTATTTTTGGTAGGGCAATTTTAAGTGACTCAACTCTTGGTACAAGCTGTGGTTATCTCACGCCTCGATTACTGCAACGCTGTGCTAACAGGCCTCCCAGCCTGCACTATTAAACCACTACAGATGGTCCAGAATGCAGCAGCACGTCTGGGTTTTAACCATCCAAAACGGGCACATGTCACCCCACTGCTCATTGAGCTACACTGGCTTCCGATTGCTGCCCGTATCAAACACAAAGCCTGCACGATCGCCTATAAGGTGATGACAGAGCAGGCTCCCTCTTATCTACACTCGCTCTTAAAAGCTTACATCCCTGCCCAATCGCTGCGCTCCTCCACTGAACGTCGCCTTGCTTTGCCTAACATTCACACAAAGCAATCCAGACTGTTCTCCTCAGTAGTTCCCAGATGGTGGAACAAGCTGCCTACCACCACTAGAGCAGAGGTGTCCCTCACTGGGTTTAAGAAACTCCTAAAAACCGAGCTCTTCAAAGAGCACCTGCTCTAGTGATCCCAAATACTCCCCATGAGTACTGATATGCACTCAGCATTCGATATCTAAATGTTAATTCTAGTATACTAGTACTAGTAAATACTAGTACAACTCTAGTATTATTTGCATCTGTACTTTCCCACTATTGTAAGTCCATTTTTGTACGTGTTTATTTACACATACGTACGTATGTATGTATTGTATGTTGTACGTATGTAGCACCTTTGTAATACCCAAGGATGCTTTACAATGAACACACTCCTTTAACACATTTAGAACTCAACCACACCGGTGAGAAGCAGCAGCCAATCACACACTGCATTTCAACACACAGATTCTCTGCTCTTATTTGGTAATGAAGTATCAGATTGTTAAATGTGTCTCACCTAGCCAAACCTTTAAGGAACTTGCCCATGGCAAGAAAGTCAAGCTGGTCAGAGCAGTTGAAGACGACAGTCTGAATGGCCAGTGCTTTGCCCAGGTCTTTGGTAGTCTCTGTCTTGCCTGTGCCCGCTGGACCTGCTGGGGCTCCTCCAAACTTCAGGTGTAGGGCACCAGTCAGTGTCAGATAACAACTGAGGGAGAGAATTTTAATATTTGTTTTTTAATTCTAAATGTAAATAACTTTTGTCCACAGTTTGTAAGTGGTATGTTCTGAAGTTACCGGTCCGTCAGAGGGGTGATGACGAGTCGCCCCGAATTGCCCAGATACTCATAACCATATAGAAATTCTGCATTCACTGCCCTGATGTATAAGTCATCTGTCATCCAGTAATATCTGCCAAAATAACATATCACAGAAAAAGAGCTCATGTCCTACAACCGGATTCCAAAAAAGTTGGGACACTAAACAAATTGTGAATAAAAACTGAATGCAATGATGTGGAGATGGCAAATGTCAATATTTTAT
>BRDA01082904.1:10159-24272 GCA_036984385.1 Crenuchus spilurus | reverse complement strand
GAGAGAGAGAGAAAAAGAGAGAAAGGCAGAGAGAGAGAGACAGAGAGAGAGAGAGAGAGAAACAGAGAGAGAAAGAGAGAGAAGAGAAAAAGAGAAAGAGAGAGAGAAAAAAAGAGAGAGAAGAGAAAGAGAGAGAGAAAGAGAGAGAAGAGAAAGAGAGAGAGAAGAGAAAGAGAGAGAAGAGAAAAAGAGAGAGAGAGAGAGAAAGAGAGAGAAGAGAAAGAGAGAGAGAGAGAGAGAGACAGAGGGAGAGAGAGAAAGAGAGAGAAGAGAAAAAGAGAGAGAAGAGAAAGAGAGAGAAGAGAAAGAGAGAGAGAGAGAGAAAGAGAGAGAAGAGAAAGAGAGAGAGAGAGAGAGAGAGACAGAGGGAGAGAGAGAAAATTCATGCATAAGTCATGTAGTTTTCTGGATGCATGACTTTAAGCTGAAGAGAGGCAAAGTCTTGGGCTTTAGCTGAATTCTGTATGTTCCTTTAACATCACCCTTCTCATTATGATGCCCTCACATGCTACGTTTTCCCCTTTGGGAGAAGAGCCGCAACAAATTGCATAACACATACTGAAAGCAACATGGCAACCTCAGCGATTGAGCAGACACGACGACGCACACATCCCCAGCTCAGGCCCTGGAGAGCCACAATAGTACTCTGGTTATTGTTTTCAATCCTGAACTGCAGTGTCTGAGTTGATTTATTCGTGCCACACATGAAAGTCTTCTTTCCTAGCAACTGTTGCAAAGTCGGACAAGCTTTACCTCACTTGATAAAGCTGATCACTCAGGGAGGACAGATTGGGTCTCGTAACATGTCAGGTAAGGTCGGGCTAATCTGATTCAGTACCACACAGCAGTCGGTACACAGGACTGTGTTCATTTGGTTTATTTATCACGTGACTTCCATTGTATGCTTCCAATGTTCTGTGAACTACATCTCCCAGAATCCTCATAGGCATGAAGTTTCTCACTCACAGACCAGCTGTATCTAGTTCATATAACAGTAGATATAAATAATACATAGAATAATATGCCATGTCTGGATCTGCCCTCCCACTGACTTTTAATGGTTAATAGTGAGGTGGGACATAAAGAATGTCTTAAATTATATAATATAGAGATTGTTTGTTGATAAGGGAGTGATTAAGGGATCCATGGATGTAGTGTTTGGGAGGCTTACCTGAGTACAAATACATGTTTTCAGGTTATTTTGGCTACTACGCATGCTCATAGCTCTCATTTGACAGGTTTTTCCATTGTTTGCATTATATAAGACAATATCCTGAGTGTTTTTTTCTACTGACGGGCAGAACTTCTGTACTACAGTTGTCATATTTGTTGTTACATGCTGTCCCACTTATTTTTGATTAGTCTCCTCCTTATACAGCATCTCTGCTGCGACTTTGTAGCATTTTAAACTGGAATCCCATCATCCAGTTTAAAAAAACACTCTAAACAAAGACTGCTGGTCCAGTTTTGTCTGCATCATTCTACAAAGCCTTTTCAACACATGGCCAATTAGACTCTTTTGCTAACTTTGAACATAATAGTGGGGAGAACGGTTAGCTGATGTAGTGCAATTAACAGCAGGGAAGACACAGCAGACATCATATACGTGGAATAGAAATACAAAATTACTGCCATTAGTTATTGTCCTGTGTGACATGCTGAGCAATTAAATCTCTCACTGAGACATTCATATCAGCCCAGCTCATTATCATTACCACTGCATGCACTGGAGTATTGTTTATTATTTGTGCTATTGTTGGTGTTGTTTTTGTTGTTGTTTATATCAGATATCAAAACAATGCTGCATTACCAACAGAATCTGCCTTACAGTTTACTCAGATCCTGTCACTTTAAGAGTCCAGAACTACCACACAATGACCCACGCAGCCAGGCCATCAGTGGATGACACTGTCATAAACAAAGCAGACCTGATGCTGGGCTAATGAATTCTACCTCAGCATCACTGTTTATGAGAGAGAGAGAGAGAGAGAGAGAGAGAGAGAGAGAGAGAGAGAGAGAGAGAGAAGAGGAATAAAGAGAAATAGAAAGAGAGAAGAGGAAGAGAGAGAGAAGAAGAAGTATGAGAAAGAGAGAGCAAGAGGAAGATAGAGAGAGAGAAACAAAACAGAAAAAAAAGAGAGAGGAAGAAAGGAGAGAGGAGAGGAAGAAATGGAGAAAGTGGAAGGTAAAAGAGAAAAAGAGAGAGTGGGGAACAGAGAAAGGAAGAAATAGAGAGAATAAGAAAGAGAGAGATAGAGAGTAGCAGAGTGAGAAGGGGAAGATAGAGAGACAGAGAGTGGAAGATAAAAAAGAGAAATAGAGAGAGAGAAGGGAGAGAAAGAGGAAGAAATAGACATAGAGAGAGAGAAGAGGGATAAAGAGAAATAGAAAGAGAGAAGAGGAAGAGAGAGAGAAGAAGTATGAGAAAGAGAGCAAGAGGAAGAAAGAGAGAGAGAGAAAGATAACAGAAAGAAAGAAATAGAGAGAAAGAAAAAGAGAGATAGAGAGGGGCAGAGTGAGAAGGGGGAGATAGAGAGACAGAGGAAGAAAGAGAGTGGAAGATAAAAAAGAGAAAAAGAGAGAGGAGCAGAGCGAGAAAAGGGGAAAAAGAAAGAAAAAAGACAGAGAGAGAGAGAGAAGAGGAATAAAGAGAGAGGAAGAACTAAAGATAAAAAGAAAGAAAGAAAGAAAGAAAGAGAGGAAGGAAGAGAGAGAGAGACAGAGAGAGAGAGAGAGAGAGAGAAAAGGAATAAAGAGAGAGAGGAAGAACCAAAGATAGAAAGGAAGAAAGAAAGAAAGAAAGGAAGAGAGAGAGACAGAAAGAGATAGAGAGAGAGAAGAGGAATAAAGAGAGAGAGGAAGAACTAAAGATAAAAAGAAAGAGAGAGAGAGAGAGAGAGAGAGAGAGAAAGCGAGTGAGAGAGAGTCAGGCAGACAGACATTTGGACCAGGAGAAAAACAACACATGGATGGGTGTGAGAAGATACTGAAGACCAAGAGAGAAGAAAAGGCCACTGAAAGGCCTCTCATCTCCTCGCGGACACAGACTGTCTAATCTACAGGGGCACCAAGCCCCCCCACACACACACACACATGCCCTCCCACACATATACAGTCCCCCTCCAGCCAGGTCAGCCCCCATCCATCTGTCAGACCTACTGCTGAGTAGTGATGTGCAAAAGCCCAGAGAGAAACAGGCAATTACACACATTCTAAGCTTGACGGACAGCCATGAAGGTCAGGATGTTGATCTGTAATACACACACACACACACACACACACACACTCGGTTGTCACGATGTTATCTCAATCTCTACTCACCTCACAGATTTGCATGCACAGCTCGATACCTCACATTACACAGTGGCACCGGAGACTAGCACATGAGCATTTTTTGGCAAAGGTTGATGTATTATTTTGAAAGAGCTGCTCATGCATTCATTAAATCTCCATCGGCTTTGCTCACACACTAGACAATAACTCAGAAGAATGGACAGATATGTGGTGTTTAAAGAGTAAAAAGTAAGATACGTTTTTTTCTTTTGATGAGCTTAATCCTCAGCACTTACGTCTGCAGAACGTTAGTGATTACGCACTCAAAAAGAACTTTCTGAAATGTCAAAAATGCAGCATTCACTATCACTTTAGCACATTAAACCTAAATAAGTCACATTACATCACGTATTCTCACCTCTCAGTCATTAATGTGAAAAACAAACATGCAAAGAATTTTCATCTTTAATAATAAAAATATGGTGCAATATTAATGATATTTATCACATTTAATGCAAGAAAAAGTAGAACAAATGAAATGAAATGAAAATCAAAAGATCCAGAAATGTACATACAGGAGCCCTTGTCTGCATTAAACAAGCCCACAATCATAGCCAGATTTTATTAGTGTAAAAACACACAACAGGCTGTAATGTTGCCTAATTCTTTATCCATACAGTGCACATAAAGAAGAGAAACCATGCATGGCTAATTGTTTAATCGGTTTAAAGCAGGTAATTAATATTCACATTCAGGTCCCTTCTCATTAAGCTCCTGTTTTGCTAGATACATCTCAGATTAAGAGCTTCTTCTTTGATGAGATGGCTCAGATATTGTCCTTAAAGTCACCATGATGTCACCAAAAATACCACCCCTGAGATTGAATTAGTACACAAAAGAAATAGTTGTGATTCATCTTTAAAAAGGCATTGCAAAGCTAATAGTTTCAAAGATTTGCATGACTCTAGATTTATATTTATATTATTTTGTTCACTTTTTAAACACCACACTCATCTGTGTGGTGATGCAACAGCACAATGGTGTTCCAACATTTGATCTAGTTTATTCCTTATGGCTACAATGTTGCTGATTTGACAAGAAAATGTTGCATTTCTGACCTCTAGTGGATGTTTTTTTAGCATAACTTAACTCTACCGATTGGTAGAGATGGCACAATCCCATTGTGTTAAGTTCAACACCTTCTTTAATAAGTTATAATGACTCAAATGTGCTCTATTATATATAAATATTTGGGCAGGATGTTAAAGGGTTAATGTTTTTTGAGGCTAAGATACCTCTACCGATTGGTAGAGATGGCACGATGACATTGTCTAAAAATATTCAATTAAAAACAAATTCA
This sequence comes from Crenuchus spilurus, assembly GCA_036984385.1. Taxonomy (NCBI): domain Eukaryota; kingdom Metazoa; phylum Chordata; class Actinopteri; order Characiformes; family Crenuchidae; genus Crenuchus; species Crenuchus spilurus. The sequence continues at coordinate 19,639 of BRDA01082904.1, read as the reverse complement.
AATCGAGTTGTGTTGCTATTTGTCAAGTGGAAGCCAGGAGCCTGTGTCCACACAGTAAGCCCAAGAAATAACAAGGGCTCTGCTGCATCAGAGATGGGTTTGCTTTGCGTTAAGCTACAAGCGATGAAAGCAGACATATGATTGGTTTAATATTACCTACTGTCAGTGCTGCAGGAAGGAGTAAAAGAGGTGGATGCATGTGTGTCTGACGGTTTATTCAACAAAATGCTTGATATGAAACCTGGCTGTGACAAAACGTGGACAAGATAACCGTGACAATGACAAAGGTAGTGAAGACAAGAGGCAACCATATAGCACATACAAGGAACTGAGGATGTACAACGAGACACAGGTGATGACACTGATAAGGGGCGTGACAGGGCAGGGCAAGGGCGGGGACAGGAAAGCAAACACAAGCATGTGAATAACATAAAGAAAGACAAATGTTTATGTAAACAGACACAAACAGGAGACCATGATGGGAGGTTCACACCTACTTAGTAAAGAGTCTTACTGTAGTGCTGAAGATGTTAAGCAATATTAATTTTTCATTGATTCATTTTATAATAATACAGAGAAACAGATGGACTATGTCTGTATAGTCAGTGCAGCTAAAACTGACATTGAGTGTAGATACAAGGAGGTGGTTTTAAAGAAGTGGCTGGTTGGTGTACCTTCAGACAGGCTGAGATCGTCTTTGTCTACCAGACCCAGATTAATCTGTCAGACTGTTTGATGCTAAATCAGTCATCTCTGCAGAGGAAAGAGTTTCTAGGAATCCTCCAGATTCAAAGTGGTTTGTTTTCCACCACTCCAGCTAATGCTTAGCAGTCTGCATTTGTGCATCGCTGCTAGCCTAACAGCCTAATGTGAAACTCACATATCAGCCCCAATAACACATCTTGCTTCCATGTTGGCATCAGAGGTGAGCTAAGAAAGACCACCACCTGAATAACATCTGGTCATTGGTGGCCCTATGATTTATTTTGTTCAGGTACAGGGCTAGCAGATGGTGGCTAATCATTTGTAACAAAAGACTGAAAACAGTAATAATACATTTACAAAGTTCAAAAAGGTCCCACACTCTAATATTTAGTTGGACCACATTTAGTTTTGATTACTTCACACATTCACTGTGGCATCATTTCCACAAGCTTCTGTAATGATAACGTTTGTTTCTGTCCACAGCTCCATTAATGTTTCACTAAGATCTTGCACTGATGGGAGATTTGGACCACGGTGCAAAGTCTTTTCCAGCACATCCCAAAAAATCTCAATGGGGTTTAGATCTAGACTTTGTGGTGGCCAATCTAAGTGTGAAAATGACATATCATGCCCCCTGAACCACTCACACAATTTGAGCCCAATGGATCCTAGCATTGACATCTTGGAATATGCCCGTGCCATCAGGGAAAAAATCAATTGATGGAATAACCTGGTCATTCAGTATATTCAAGTAGTTGGCTGACCTCATTATTTGGGTTCATAATATTGCTGAACCTGGACCTGACCAACTGCAGCAACTCCAGATCATAGCACTGCACCCACAGGCTTGTACAGTAAGCACTATGTATGATGGGTGCATCACTTCAGCCGCCTCTCTTCTTACCTTGATGCACCCATCACTCTGAAACAGGGTACATCTTGACTCATCAGACCACATAACCTTCTTCCATTGCTCCAGAATCCAATCTTTATGCTCATAGCAATTTTAAGCTGTTTTTGCCAGTTAGCCTCACTGATAAGTGGTTTTTTAAGGCTACACAGCTGTTTAGTCCCAATCTCTTGAGTTCCCTTCGCATTGTGTGGAAATGCCTTTACTTTCCATATTAAACATATCCCTGCAAACTACTGTTTCTTCTACGACTTGATTTCACCAAGTGAAATCATTTAAGTGATTGCCGATCATGATCACTCTTTCCTTGAAGATTATGTCTCCCCAACTGTCCTTAACCTGATTTTTGTGGTCTCAGCATCTCCTTAGATGTTTTCTCTGCTTGATGCCAATCATTTCCATGACCACAGAATGTGTCTTTGACATGGTTGTTTAACAAATGAGAAGCTACTCACTGCATCAGTTTGGGTTAAATAATGTGTTGCCAGCTGAAACATAATCACCCAGGCAGTAATTATCCAATGAGAGGCTCTCACCTGTTTGCTTAGTTAAGTTCAGGTGGTGACCTTTTATTGGCCAGGCAGTGTGTACATAGTACATGTTTCCAATAAAATGACCATGAGTCACACAAACATGAACACCACACCACCAATGTCATAAGCAAATGTTCAGAAAAACGTACTCAGAGTCAAGCTTGCAGCACATTGTAAGATTCTGTGCACAGATAATGGTCATCCATCATGTACGGTGGACTGAAATACAAAGCAAATCAAATGACAAGTGACACATATCATCTGTCTTTGTTAGCATGGGTTGGTCGAATAGGTCTAGTATCCTGACTATCCTTGAGGAAAGAATGCTGTGTAATGAAGAGACGGCAGCATAACAGTGACTTCCTGGAAGTCTGAGGTGAAGATGCTTAGACTGTGATGACTAGAAATGACAAAAGCAAGAAAACACTCATAATAATCCAACACAATTCATTCTTATAAAGGGGTTCTACAAGGGTTTGTTGGTAAAGGCACCAGTTCTAGAAACATGAACACTAAAAAACACCTTCTGAAGTCCTAAAAGGTTCTTTACTGGTCAGGAAAGGGTTCTGTGTATGTGCTGACTTTAGTGGTTTATGATTTGGTTAGTTTGGTAACACTTTATAATAACTTTTATTAATAAGCCATTAACTAATGATTAATAACTGTGAACAAATCTTTAGTTCATGAGAATTTGAACATGAACAAATGTTTATAAATGACAGTCCATGTAGTTACTAATGATTGTATTCATTTTTGTAAATGTTAAAAAATCATTAGTAAATCATTAGTAAACCATTTGTTAATGAAATTCTTATGAACTAATGATTTGTTCACAGTTATTAATCATTAGTTAATGAGCTATTAATGAAAATTATTATAAAGTGTTACTGTTAGTTTTAGGTTATGTTCATTGTGTACTGGTTCATTTTACTGTGGACTCAATACAACAGCATCACTAATAATAATAATAATAATAATTATTATTATTATTATTATTATTATTATTATTATGTTAATAATTATGATAATAATAATAATAATAATAATAATAATAATAATAATAATAGTTTAAATGAGCTGAATTAAGTCAGAAAACAGTTATTTGTTATTATATGGTCACCAGTCATTTAGTGAAGTGAGCTCTGCAGAACTTTACACTGTTTACACTTTAAATCACTTTATATTACATTTACTAACACATTTAGACAAAACAAAACATTGTTCTTTAGAGCACCATAAAGGTTCTATGTAGAACCCTTTAAGAAATGCTTCTTTATACTGTAGTACCAGAAACTGCAATTACTATTTTTAGGAACCAAAGAACGCTTTTTGCAAAAATATGGTTCTTCAAAGGTTCTTAGTAAAAAAAGTTTCCCAAACTGTAGTTAAATTACAGATGTAACTACACTGGTAACATATAGTTCCATCCACTGTTAAGCAACACAGGTGTTCCCCAAAAACATTCACAGACTGTTGTAAAGATGCGTCGTTCAGACTACAGATCTGGAGCTGTGGTTAGAAGCTGAGTTTCAGGAGGTACATCATCAGTTATGTAAGACACAGTTGAAGTTTGAAATGAGTCTTGATGTACGAACAATTAAAATGTGAAGTGCTTTGATGACGTTGTTGCAAACACAACCTTAGGACACGTTTGTTGTAACTACAGAACTGACAGCCATATAATACAAAGTAACATAATTGACAACAATAAAAAAAAAATAACACAAGACAAATAAATACACAACATTAAAACTAGTTACATATGTAGCTGATACATAGATCTCAGCTGGATAACATGCACACCTGCAGTTCTCATTTCTACAAATGACATTGTCAGATACAGTTAGCAGATGTATTGTTCTGTACAGAATGCTGGAACATAAAACATTTCAATTACACATAACAATAAATTCAATCAGGTTAGAGGTCTTTCTGACGTTGCCAGCTTATACTGCTGTACATACACAAACAACAGAGAGAGAGAGAGAGAGAGAGAAAAGAAATGCCATCAAATTGTACTGGCCTGCTCTGGCTGGCTCTTAGAGACAAGATCTAATTATGAGACAAGAGTCCAAAGCCAGTTCTGCAGTAACTATGTTTTCTCCACTAGCTACAGACTCTTCAATACACAGCATCAGTCCTTTCCTTACATCTTTCTTTCCTTCCTTTTACATCAACATTACAATACAAATCGTACAGTCTGAAAGACGTGTAGTTTTAACACTAATTTTGCACAGAAACCTCCACAGGGGTGACTTTCCCAAGTATTGCGCCCGAACGTCTACCCAGTGACGTTTTCTGCTCGTTTGGAAACCCCGAACGTCTACCCAGTGACGTTTTCTGCTCGTTTGGAAACCCCCGGATTTTGCGTCATCACCTGAGTGCAGACGAACATCCGCCATATTGCTACCTAACTAGTTGGCGCTTGTTGATGCATGGACAGTTATCACACCAACATTTGCCAATTCCATCTGCTCCCGTATAAATGCCCGCGCATTGGCTACGTTCCGGCGCCATAAAACCATTTATCCCACTTATGTGAAGAGTCATAACTTGTCTAGGCTAGTGTTAGCTAGTTAGCTCATTGCTAAACTAGCATTAGCTATTTAGCTTATCGCTCATACAAACAGCGCAGGCGTCTGCGGTGATCCCCGTGTATCCCTGCATCTTAAGTAACACCCTGTAAATGAAAAATCCATCCATCCATCAATTATCACACCCGCTTAATCCTTAACAGGGTTAATTAAAAAATATAAATCAGAAAACACAAACATTAAAGCAATATGGCGGACGTTTGGCTGCACTCGGGTGATGACGCAAAATCCGGGGGTTTCCGAATGAGCAGAAAACGTCACTGGGTAGACGTTCAGGCGTGGAACTTGAGAAAGTCACCTCTGCAACGTTTTCGTGTGAGACTGTGTTGACTTTAGTTATGACATCACACAAACACACATTCAGGTTTGTTTATATATAATGTTGGGGCTCAAGGTTATCTATATGAATGTTATAGACATTAACCTGTTTGGTACAGCACATTTCATTCACTATATCTTACTGGAGATTGCTTAACACAATGTGATTGTGCCATCTCTACCAATCGGTAGAGGCATGTTTTAAACTAAAAAACATCCACTAGATGTCAGAAATGCAACATTTTGTTGTGAAGTCAGCAAAGTTTTGTACCACAATGAATAAACTATAAAATACTTAAAAAGAAAAAACCTTTAGTGCTGTTGCACCACCACAGAGATGAGTGTGACGTTTAAAAATTAACTAAATCTTATTCAGGACTGTAGCCTCTGGTCTTATATCCAATCCAAATAACACAAACCTCCACACTGCATTCTCACTCTGCTGTTTTCTGGAGCTGACATTATGACCCCTTCCCACGTCCTCCCCATCACCACAGTCCTGGTCCTTTTTCTGAGCTTTGGCTCCGCCCCCTGCCTTCCTTCTACTCGAGATCCGGGCCAAGACCAGCCAAAAAAAATTAATTACTCAGAAATTATTGTACAAATCTGGGCACAGATGCAGTACAATATTTAATCTAAGCCCATGATAGGGTGCCAATCCATCACTGGGCACACACACACGGACAATTTAGAGTACCTGTGGAAGGACACCAGAGGCACTGATATATGGAATTAAATGAACAGGCAACAGGGCAGTGGAAACAGTCTAAGCTACCATTTCACTTATAGCATGACATGAACAAGCTCTGCTGCTGTTCTGTGTATGGCCATAAAGTCTCTGCTCAGTAAATTGCTGAGGAAATGTGTGGACTTGTGGGACATTTCAGCAACAAGTAACTGCAGAGTAGACATTGCTTTGACAGGCTGCTTGTGTTTTCATGCCCTTGTTTATTTCTCTTTATAGCACACTGCTATTTCAAGATGGTGCTCTTATTCTATTGAAGTCCTGACTTAAGCTGTGCTGATACCAGCTGTGCTTTATTTTACTTTGCAAGAGTCCAGGTTGAGTCTCAAGTGGAGAGTTTGAGTCTTTTCACTGAAGTCACTGAATAGACATTAAAACTTGTCACATTTCGCACAGATTCAAGGACAGAACTGAACTTCTGTAGTCTGAATGGTGTCTGCTACACTCTTAAGAGACTGTTCTTCAACTGTTCTTTATAATAATAACAATAATAATAATAATAATAATAATAATAATAATAAGTAATAAATAAATGAATAAATAAATAAATAAATAAATAAATTATTATTATTATTATTATTATTATTATTAATAATAATAATAATAATAATAATAATAATAATAATAAATAAATAAATAAATAATAATAAGTTGAACTTATATAGAACCTTTCTCTCAAACCCAAGGATGCTTCGCAGAAGCAAGGACCAAAAAATATTTAAAAAAATAAATTAATAATAATAATAATAATAATAATAATAATAATAATAAATAATAATAATAAATAAATAAATAATAATAATGATAACAATAATAATAAATAATAAATAAATGAATAAATAAATAAATAAATAATAATAATAATAATAATAATAATTATTATTATTATTATTATTATTATTATTAATAATAATAATAAATAAATAAATAAGAATTATATAGGAAAAAAATGAAAATGCAGAGAGAAGAAATAGGTTTTAAGCTGAGTCTTGAAAGAAGATAGAGTGGTTTAGTCTGTGAGTGATTGAGGTAAAGAGTTCCATAGTTTGGGGGCCATGATACTAAAAGATCTGCCTCCGACAGTGACCTTTTTGAACTTTCGTACATTTAACTGACCGAAATTAGAGGACGTAAGAGTTCGGGAAGGGCAATAAGGATGTAAGAGCTCAGCTAGGTAGGCTGGAGCTAGACCATGGAGAGATTTGTAAGTTAGTAGCAGGAGTTTAAACTGAATGTGAAGTGGAACAGGAAGTCAGTGTAGCTGAGACAGAATTGGGGTGATTTTTGGACATGAGCTGAGTTTTGGACTGAAGAGACTTAATGTATTTGTTAGGAAGGCCAACAAGAATTCTTTAGTAAAGAAAATGGTGCTGTATAGAACCATGAATGCTCAAAGAAACCAAAGGGTTTCTTCACATTGATGAGAAATGTGCTGTAGATGGTTCTATGTACAGTAGACGCCCTTTGAAAATGGTTCTATAGCCACCATAAAGGATGTTTCTATTATAGTAAAAACTTGACCATTGTAACTACAGCAGAACCTACAGAACCATTTAAAAAAAGATTCTCTATAGGACCATCTATAATCTTAAAAAATGTTCCAAATGTTCTTTAGTAAAGAAAATGGTTCTATATAGGACCATGAACACTCAAAGAAAAAGTCTTGTGGATGAGGAATGTGTTATAGGCGGTTCTATACAGAACCTTTTTAAATGGTCCTAAATAGCCAAAAAAGTGTTCTGCTGTAGTTACGATGTTAAACTTGTAATAATAGAGGAACCCTTTTTGGTGCTATTTTCAAAAAATGTGTATGTAGAACAATCTACAGCACATTCCTCAACAATCTGAAGAACCCTTTCACCTTCAAAGAACGCTTTTGGTTCTCTGAGTGTTCATAATTCTATATATAACAATTTTCTTTTAAAGAACCATTGAAGAACCATCTCTATTAAGAGTGTAGCTGACTGGTGTAACATTTTAGTTCATCCATCTTTAGCTAGTTTAGCTAAGAGCCTTATTTTAACCCTTTACTGCCTGTAGTATTTCGGTTCTGTCCTCCACACGGAAGGTTTTTAATACAGAAATGCTCATTATTACAAAATCTGAGAGCATTGTGAGTGAAGCTGTAAGTGTTCCCAGCTGTATCTCTCCGAGACACCAAACTACAGCTGTGCTAATACCATTCTGATGCTCTGATGAATGGCAGTAATGACTGTGTTTAATTTGGCGCTCACAGTTTTGTCAGTTTTGTTGCTGTTTTTTCTTCCCACACTAAAATTTAGTCACAAGTCGGTTTAAGGCCAAGCCCAAGGCACTGACTTGAGTTCCCAGCTCTCTGCAGAGATATGCATTTTTAATCTGAATGCATTCACGGGTTTAGAAAAGGGGTGCATTATTATTTTACCACTCAGTGTTTGAATATCATTATGCTGTTTTCAGTGTAGTATGCTAGGCATCATTAATACATCTGTGAACAATTGTGTGTATGTATTAGCTTAGACATTTAACCCATCCATGCAGTGAAACACACACACTAGGATGTGAGAACATTTGCCCGAAGCGATGGGCAGCCCTATCCACAGCACCAAGGGAGCAGGTTAGGTGCCTTGCTCAAGGGCACTTCAGTCATGACCTGCCCGGGGACTGAACCAGCGACCTTCTGGTCACAAGACCAGATCCTCTAACCACCAGGACACGACTACCACCCAGACATCATTAATGTTACACTTATGAATACCAACAGTCAGTGTAAACAATTTAGTGTAAATGTATCTGATGTTATTTTAGAATTAGTAGACCAGAGGAGGATGGGTCCCCCATGTGAGTTTGGTTCCTCCCAAGGTTTCTTCCTCCAGCTCTGAGGGAGTTTTTCCCTTGCCACTGTCACCGTTAGCTTGCTCACTGGGGATTAGGGATAAATGATTTGGTGTCTTTATTACTGACCCTGTAAAGCTGCTTTGTGACATCAGTTGTAAAAAAACGCTTTATAAATAAATTTGATTTGATTTAATTTATTTTACTTAATTTAATTTAATTTTTTATTTTTAAAAATATTATATTTGTTATATAATAACAAAAGAGTCCTTTGAAAAGTGATCTGTAGAGTGACAAGCTTGTACTCTTTAAACTTCATAGTGCCATCTCTACCAATTGGTAGAGATATGTTTGGCTAAAATGTCCAATAGATGTTGTTTAAAGTGTCACAAAAGGAAACAATGTTAGCATAATTATATATATATATATATATATATATATATATATATATATATATACAGGGTACTTTTCTATATGAATTTATAGACGTCTTTACACTCCCCACATGAGTGAAAACACTCACACATATATATATATATATATATATATATATATATATATATATATATATTGGGTACTTTTCTATATGAATTTATAGACGTCTTTACACTCCCCACATGAGTGAAAACACTCACACATATATATATATATATATATATATATATATATATATATATATATATTTGACAATATATTCGACGTGTGTCTGCTGAAAAGTAACACAGTTTCATAGTAAAACACTCACAACAGGGTACTTTTCTATATGAATTTATAGACGTCTTTACACTCCCCACATGAGTGAAAACACTCACACATATATATATATATATATATATATATATATATATATATATATATATT
>BRDA01082904.1:0-10149 GCA_036984385.1 Crenuchus spilurus | reverse complement strand
AATCATAATTTCAGCTACAGTGTATCACAAAAGTGAGTACACCCCTCACATTTCTGCAGATATTTAAGTATATCTTTTCATGGGACAACACTCACAAAATGATACTTTGACACAATGAAAAGTCGTCTGTGTGCAGCTTATATAACAGTGTAAATTTATTCTTATATGCCTTATATACTGCATATTCCTATATTCTTATATACAGTATATATACATCATTTGGTATTGGTGCCACTGCTTTTGTCTTGGTGAGACATGACTTTAAAAAATAGGGCATTTTTCTTCTGCTCCCTCTTTACCTTGTTTTCCTGACTTAAGGTGATGACAGGAACATTTATATCTAAATAAAATGATGATTACCCAAACACTAGTCAAAACACATTTAATGTATCTGCTCAGCTTGAAGCTTGCAGCGCGTTGGCTCTGAGCAGCCTGTAATTTAGCTCTGGAGAGAAAATAGCATCTCTAAGTGCTTCGCCTCACATGATGAAATTTGCTGCACTATGCAGGGTCACTACCCAGGGTGCACAACACTTGGCACAAGCTGCAGTCAACTAGGGGCAGCATCAGCCAGCAGCATCAAATGTGCTTCTGTAAAAACTTCATATATGCAGATTTTTTGCTTAGGTTTTTGGTTTTAAAGGTGTGTCGAGACTTTAATTCGGTCATTTATAATAAATGAATAAATATAAATGTAATAAATGAGACTGAATTATAAGTGTAATATACTAAACACGTCTATCTCCATTCATTCAGTCTGGTACTAGAATGCAGATGAACACACATTACAGTGAAAGCAGGAAGAAAGACAGTCAATCACACACACACACATACACACACACACCACACACACACCACACACATACACACACACACACACACACAGTTTCTCCAGTGTTGGAGAATGTGTCTCATCCTGACTTTAACTCTAAGACCAATAGATATACTTCTTCATCTTCTTCTTTTTATTATTCTCTCTCTCTTTCTCTCTCTCACTCTGTATGTGTCTCTCTTACTCTTTCTCTCTCGCTCTCTCTCTCTCTTTCTTTCTCTCTCTCTTTCTCTGTATGTTTCTCTCTTACTCTCTCTCTTTCTCTCTCTCTCTCTCTCTCACTCTCTCTCTCTCTCTCTCTCTCTCTCTTTCTTTCTATCCATGTTTCTCTCTCTCTTACTCTCTCTCTCTCTCTCTCTCTCTTTCTCTCTCTCTCTGTATGTTTATCTCTCTCTCTCTCTCTCTTTCTTTCTATCCATGTTTCTCTCTCTCTCTCTCTCTCTCTCTCTCTCTTTCTCTCTCTTTCTCTCTCTGCATGTTTCTCTCTCTCTCTCTCTCTCTCTTTCTTTCTATCCATGTTTCTCTCTGTGTGTCTCTCTCTCTCTCTCTCTCTCTCTCTCTAACGTTCTATTATAAGTGAATTTTGGTTAAACAGGTTTTCTGTTCTAAACGTTCTATAGACCCTCACTGCAATTATCAGCCTTGAAAACTAGTAAATGTGGCCATTAATGGGAATCCTGTAGAACGCAGAATGTAAAGACATGCCATTAGAGACAGAACACAACCTCGACTCTAATTCAGAGAAAAGTGAATCAAGATCTAATGAAGGTCTCTGCACTACTGAAGCCTGGAGGTCGTCTGATGTAAATAAAGGCTGTGACTGTGTCAGTATCAGTGCTATTTCTGTGTGGATGTTGTGCAACAGTAATTCATTTTTATATGTAAACGAGTTTATAACTCTTCAGTCCATGCAGTCTATATATACTAACATGCAAAGGTTTGAGCATCACTGCTCTACGTTTCTGTCAGTTTGATTTGACATATTTGGTGTAAAATTTCATTTCCTTACATCAAGAACAGGCAGAAACTTCAACCTCGTTAAGCATAAACATGAGCTAAGCCTTAAATTTCTAGAGTACAGGTGCACTTACAGATGCACAGTAAATAAAACTAGACTTTTCAAGCTCAGGACCTGCACTATAATTCAATTATTTGAGCCTGGAAATCAAATTCACATGTTTTTCCACTTAATTAAGATGTAGTCAATCAGCCAAGACATGCTCAGAGTGCAAATTAAGCTTCCATAGTTTAAACCTGGAGCTGTAAGCCTACAAACACTTAATTATCAACCAAATTCCCTAAAAACATCTCTCAACTCATTTCACCTGCATCCAGAAGATAATTAAAGTTTCACAGGTTAGTACATGAGTTTTAGACTTAATGTGAGCCATAACAATGAAAAATTAAAATAAAAATCACCGGTCTAGGCAGCACTTCAGACAACAGCAGAGCTGGCACGAGACTTCCTGTATGTTTACGATGGTCAATGATCATATACAGAACAAATTAAATAGTTATTAAATATTGTTTTCTAACATTAATATGTTATAGTTTTATTAATTTCTTTTCTATCCTTTTCAGCTTGTTTAACATTTGAAATGAAATTTTAAACAACATATTTAAACTAATAAATATTTTCTTATAACTATGAGGTGGGTCACTGCACGCCGTGTATGTTCAGTTAGTGAGAGGAGGGGGAGGGTCAACCGGCTCGGCAGCTACAGCTGTACAGACCTCCTCACAACGGCGATCTTGCTGAGACTAAACTCACTGCTCAACTTGAACTCTGATCATGTTAATCAACTACAACTACCACCATTAAACACTTACAATCTAAACACAATAAACATGTGTTAATAATGTTAACTAGCCTGAAAAAATTCTGTGCTGATTGTGCACGTCCACATGAAAATTTAATCCATCAATGTTATTAAAAAATATTATTCAGGGATTCCCACGTGACCCCTAAAATTAGGCAAAGTGAGTGGGTCAAGATATGTTTTAGCGATGTATTACAATGGAAATTACTAGCCATTTCAGTAGCTCTTGGGTTATTACAAGACAAATGTTGCTAAAGCTTTAGAGGGCAGCAGTGAGTAATGTTTGTTTATTTGAGCTCAAGTTGTGGTTAGTTTAGAACTGCTGAGTATCAACAGACAGGATGCAGGAAAGCTGGTCATTGAATATGGCCACCTTAGGCTTGTCCTTTAAAAGCTGCCTACACTGAACAAATTAAGACTATTACATCCTTAATTAATATTAGTTATATGGCAATTAATCATCAGTTAAAATGTCATTATTGTGACAGCCTTTCATCTTTGACTTTAGTACAGATTTCTTTTAGTCAGTTCTTAATATGATGCTATGTTATGCCGTTATAAATAAGAATTAGTTCTTAATGACTTGCTGGGTTAAATTAAAGGTTATGCAGTTAGACTCCACAGCTATTTGTGTGTAGAGCAACCGTATATCCGGAACAGCAGTTAGAAGATAACGAGCATTAATATGTCCCTTAATTAGGATGATCCATCTTTGCCCTTCCATCCTGTACAGAAAGGACGCAGGGCATGAAATAGAATAAAACTTCTCATTTAGTCTGAAGGTCTTTATTACAGGTGGAGGAGGGAAGAAGCAACAAGCACTGTGTGTGTGTGTGTGCTCTTGCATTTTCCCCTGTTGGGGACTGAAAGTCCTCATAATGATAGGAATGCATGTCAGGTCTATAAAAGTGGGGACATTTATCAAACAAACTTTTTTTATTAAAAAAAAAACAGAAGCATTGACCTTTGTTTACTAAGATTAAGTTTATGTTTATTTTTTTTCAGTATTACACAAGTGAATGGAAAGTCCTCACTAGTATAGTATTACCAAATTGTGTTTGTGTGTATGTACCAGGTTTATGCCATGTTTTGGGGACCAAAACAAGTTTAAACACACAGCTTGTTGGGATGTTTCAGCAAAGCTGATCCCTGCAACACAAATTATGAAATTTGTAGGTTTGAAATTTGAATTTGAAGACGTGTTTTGAGGTTAAGGTTAGAGTTTTAAGGTTTGAGTAAGTCTATATAATGTCCCCACAATTCACAAAAACAAACATGTGTGTGTTTGGGGAGATGCATGCACATACAGAGCTTCAGTAGGTAATTATGCTTCTGAGCACTGAGAAGCCATAATTAGCCTTGTATCACACCAGGTATCATAAGCTAGTATTTACTAGCAGTAGCTAATTCTGGCCTTTTTCCTGACTGATGTAGTTTATGAATAATACAGACAGCTGTGATGATAAATCTGTTGCCTCTAGCTATTCAGACTAAATATTCTAAGCAGCACATAGATTATTAACAGCACAAAAATGCATTTATGCACATGTATGATGAGAAGAAGCTAACATGGGTGAGTAGCTTTAGCTTACGCAATAACAGGAATTGAAGGATTACTTAATTTTTAATGTTTGAGTAAGTTTTTACAGAAATGTGTAGCAGACATAGATGGGAGCAGAATGTGTGTATTTGTACTCATGCTGTCAAAACAAATATACTGAACAACTAAGGGTTGACTTGCTCTGTGGATTGCCTACAAAACTGTATAACCATAAATATCATCCATCATTAATAATCACACAGCAGTCATACTTCAGTGAAAAAAAATAAATAACAGAATGAAAACTTTGGTGTGAACCCAGGATGCGCTGGCGGAACCCGAATTAGTGGGAGACGACGCCAATAAGCACTTGTGTTCATGTGCAGCGGTACTCCAAAAAGCACTTCCTTTCATCTGAACAGTGTAGACACACACTTCCTGTAGAGGGTATTGGTGTAGCCTTTATCTTAGCGTCTGCTGCATCTTTGATTTTACAGGGAAATGTGCACACATCCACTGGTGGTACACATAACCTCCTCAGAGCAGTCACAGGTCTCTGTGGTATTAATGTCAAAGAGCTCTGTAATGTCAGTGGTGATACAGGGCTTCCATTGCCTAAAGATGGGGTTGATTTCATCTGAATAAAATGAGAAAAAGATCAATTACAATGTCAACATACATTAACAACTGTATAATCAGTGAAATATTTAATAAGACAAACAACAGAAATGGATTCTTAACAGGTTGAAAGAAGATGCTAGTTGCCTCTCTCCTGTTCAGCATCTCTTTCTTGTGAATATTGCAAGCTCTGAAGTCATTGGCGGTCCTAGCCTGTTTAGTGCACAATGCCGTTGTCAATCAACCAATAGTTTACTCTTACAGTCAAGGGCTAGTTGACCTGCTTGCTTTCACAGCAATAACAGTTTGATGCCGGATTCAGTGTTATCATGACCATGCCCCTCAATCCATCAATCATATGCAATACTGCCCTCAGAAGATATGGCTGGCTGTAAGTAATCCAATGATCCCAAGACCATGCAGGGCAGTGCAGGCCACCCTCTTGCTGCCCCTGACAATGTTCCACCTTGGGCAGTTGCCCATACTGTTTGTAGTCCTGCTTGTAGAGGAGCCAGGTGTTGATTACGACAAAGATGATGGTCTGCCAGAAGATGTAAATGTACCAGTGGTGCAATTTCATTGGTAACTTGTTCTTGGCAGCAAATGAGTCCAACAAATCCACACCACCCATGTATGCCTCTCAACCTCTGCGTAGGATGGTGGCTTCATTCCAACATTGAATGAACAAAGACATAACAAGCTGAAAAGTCGGTGCATGTATTCAACAATAATTTAGTAATGACATGTTCTAGACATTCTAATAATCCCAAAAATAAATAAATAAATAATAATTCAGGGATTTTACTTACTTCAGTGAAAGAGGGAGATGTGCACCCAGTAAAGTTTGACAGTTGTATGATTTCATGGCCTGCTGGTCAGACCTATTTACCTGTTTACCATCCAGTGGCACTGCCACGCTAAACAATAAGACCTAATGACTATGTAAATATGGTCATACAAGACCACTTTTGGAACAGCTAAAAGTTATGTTGTAATTTTGCAACAGTGGGCCTAACCGGGTGAAGACACTGCCCACCATGTCAAATTATTTAAATGATGTTAAATTAAGATGCAATAGTTTCAACAGTGCCAATTCATGTAGGATGTGATCATTTTAACAGATAGAAAACAACTAGAAAGCAAAAAAATTCAATGTTTCAACACAATCTTTAAAATGGAGTACAGCACAATGTTTCCTCTGCAAACAGTCATATTTCATAACTCGCTATACTGAGCATGGTCAGAGTTATCCTGCTGGCTCGATAAGTAACAGGATGGACATGCACCACAGGGTTGGATGCATGAATAATGGATGAGGATGCAATGTTTTACTACAACCAAATCAATGTGAAGCTCTTGCAGCAAAACTACAAAAGCAAATAAATAAATAAATAAATAAATATCGTTTACAAGGTAAATAATAAAAAAGGAAATATTTTGATGAAGACACAAATCATGCTGACTAAGCTATAGAAAGGAATCAGAGGATTCTGGGCTTTTTTTTGTGGTTACACTGGAATTTGGAAGGTGGAGAAATTCATACATGTAGTAATGCTCGTCTGCAACAATTTTTAATTGGAGAGTTAATCACCAATTACACCGTAAGTGTGTACAAGTTAACGAGCCATCTACCTCCATAAAACTTCAGGCAAAGAACACGGTGCCCTCTGACAAACCTGAAGCATGGCATTAACTTCTTTGGAACATAAGTGGTTCTTTTTTTTTTTCTGTGACACAAGAACAGTAGGTTGGATCAATTTAGCCATGCTGCAGGTGAAACTGGAACACTCTGCAGAAGAAGTAGTAGAACAGTTTCTCCAGGTTCCCTAGAGGGTGTTTGAGCTCAAGTCAGGATCATTCTGACCCAATTTAATCCTTGCTCAAGGAGACGAGTGGAGAATTACTCACGGGAAAGTCAAATCAAAAATATGTGCTTAAGATCTCAGAAGTTTCGTCAAGACAACAATGTGATCAAAAATGTGAGATTTTAGCTTCTGTTCTGATATTTATCATGAGAAAGAGACCTCAGTTTAATGTCTCCTCTTGAGTTTCAGTGTCTCAAAAAGTCTCACATTGTATGTTCAAAGATATAACAAACTCAAACATTTATCATCCAAGAATAACTCTTTGCTTTGATTGATGCTATAAATTATTATTCATTCATATTCATTCATTCATTATCACACACACTTAATCCTTATCAGGGTCGCGGTTAGTCCCCTACCCCCTCACTGGGCGCAGGGCAGGGCATTACATTAGTCAACTAAGCCCAGGACAGGGCGCCAGTCCATCGCTGGGTGACACACACACAAATACACACACACACGGACAATTTTTAGAGAACCCAATTCACCTGACCTCCATGTTTTTGGACTGTGGGAGGAAACCGGAGACCCCGGAGGAAACCCACGCAGACACGGGGAGAACATGGAAACTCCGCTCAGATGGGGAATCAAACCCAAGACCCCAGCGCTGAGAGGCGACCATGCTAACCACTAAGCCACCGTGCCGCCAGGTTCATTCATGTATAAATATTATAGAATATCTGTCTGAGCCAGTAATTTATCATGTCTTGTTTTTTTGTTCCTAAAAATGTAGGACAATCTACATTAAGGACTTTTAATTTTCCTCTGGGTTCTGTTAGCTGAGAGAGGAACATTTTTTAGATTGTGATGTTATTGTGCTTCAAAGTTATGTTTTCTTTATCTTCTTAATGTAGCTCTTAAATTTCTCAGATAAAGGTTAGGAGATGTTATAAGATTAGAAACAAAGAACCAGACAGTGGAACTAGTCTATATATCCCTCACCCATCTCTCAATAATAATCATATACCCTAACTCTTAATTTTAATCCTTAGAAATGGACACTACATACAAATGCTCATCAGTTTATATTTGCTGTGAAAATTCATTTTTATTTCAGTCTCTGAAAAAGCATGAAATGATGAATAAATAATGATAAAGTCAATATAAGCATGAGCATTTACATGTCCAGGTCAATCTTGAAATTTTCCAGGGAAATGTATTTTAATTGGGCTGCACTGAGCTTAACTTAGTCAGAATATGACAATCAAACTGTCCTGTTTGTCTTTACTGTCATGTAAACTAAAATTCAACGACTGGTGTGCATGTTACCCTCTGGAGTCTGAGGGTATTTCAGACACTCTGATGTAGTCTGACATGCATCAGTGGGCGGGGAAAAAAGTGCAGCGCTCTGACTTGTGGTGAAAAATCTGTCTCTGCTTATTTAAGCTTCTCTCACAAGAATCTAAAAACATATTTAAATTCAACCCATATATATTTGAAACCTAGACCCTTTAAGGTATGTTTAATTTTGTCTCTATGATAAAATCTTGCAGAGTTATATTTGTGGAACATTGGTTATATCCCGCCGGCGGTTTGATATAATGCTACAAGGTTTGATATCATGCTACTTTGAAGTGAAAACAATACTGTATCTGTCCTAACGTAGTTAGGTAGTTGTGCATAATCTGTCAAAATACATGCAAAAATATTCTGTGATTATATACTAAGGGCAGTCATGATGGCATTGTAAGAAGTAGCTAAAATGGATGGTCAGTGGTTGAGAAAGTGGCAGTTTGTGACTATGCGGTGTAGCAAAGTAAATGGAGTGACTTTTTAGCAAATGCCTTTGATGTAGTGTGTATGTATATATATATATATATATAAGATAAGCCTTTATTTGTCCCACAATGGGGAAACGTGGATACTCAGCAGCAAAAAGTGACAGTAGTAGGATAGTTTAAAAAAAGAGTAAAATAAGTCACTTTAACAACAAGATAAAGAATTTTAAATATACAGTTATGTACATTACAGTTAAGAATGGGGACAATACAAAAAACACACTATAAAAGTCAAAATATTGCACATAATTCCTGAATGAATGAATAGTTATTGTAACACAGTATATTGCACATATATTTACTGAATGTGTGTCAGACAAACATATTGCACAGCACCACGAATTATTGCACATATAATGAATGTATATATATTGGGACTGAGCATGCATTACAGGTGCCAGTGGGGCCAGTCACAGTCAGTCACCAGGGAGGCAAGCATAGATCTACTGTTTATGGCTTACTTAATAACAAGAATCTAAAGTGAGCTTAGAGGGGTAATGAGTCTGGTACATCAGAGCTTACTGTTCATTAAAACAACAGCGTGAGCTGTGTGAAGAGCTTGCAAGGCATCTAGAAATGTTAGAATATGGTTAAATAGAGATAGACATGGCAGACTTTTTGGACATTTTATCTTGTTGAACATTGACATTTTTATGTCAGTCTTATGTAGTAGGGCTCAACCAAATGATGTGTTATGAAAATTTAAGCATGTAGCTTTAATTGCTATTTGTTATTTCAGCTTCAGCAGTAGAAGAAAAGGGTTTTGATTATATTGTAAAATACAAATGATCTGATGTGAATATCACACATATTAATCAAAACACGTTCACACTAATTAGAGGATGGATGGAAAGAATTTTTTTTGTATTAAATTTGCATATAAATATTATAATTTAAGTGTTTGAGCTCAAGCGGTATGATCTGAATGATCTTTGGAAAGCTTAACGTATCCATTATGCAGTGCAGAATAAAGGACCTTGACGATTACATTGCTCTTGTTAAATGTTTGGCAATCTGAGAAGCAGACAGTAGGAGTTAGACTACAGTGTTAGAATGACAGCAGAATGAGATACAGGCTTTATTAAGCCATGTTAATTAAGCCCCTTATAACATTCTCTACTTTCTTTCTATGCTTTTCTTTTTGGATTTATCCTCTATCCCCAGAGACACTGGTGCCGTGTGGAGTATGTTCTGCACTACTGAGTGTGCACTGTCATGTCACTTGATGTCAGTTTGAAGCCCCTGTTATTAAAGGAGAGAGGGATTAAAGAGATGAGTGGCAATGACAGCTGAGGAAATGAAAAGAGAAGACAACAAACATGTGGAGATTATGGGGTCTTCATTGATTATGGCCAGGCTTACATGGCATAGTGGATAAATTCAGCATTTCTATCTCCTACAATCTTAAAAGAGATGGTCTTTCAAGGGTTCTTTAGTAAAATATGGTTCTATATAGAACCAGGGACACTCATGACGAAAGGGTTACGAGTGTAATTTTTTAAAGTGAAAGTAATTAGTAAGGTTATGTGGAGGCAACAGAATTACTTTTGCTACATCAGTGATGGCAGGCAGGTTCATTTCCCATGCAATGGGTCATAAAATACAAACCGGATTTCAAAAAAGTTGGGACACTAAACAAATTGTGAATAAAAACTGAACACAATGATGTGGAGATGCCAACATCTAATATTTTATT
>BRDA01082903.1:25525-38126 GCA_036984385.1 Crenuchus spilurus | reverse complement strand
ATTCTTTAAAATCGATTTAATATCTAAATATAAATTAACAAATACTTGGAATACCTTTTTGGTGAGCGTAGATCAAAATTTGTAGCGTTTTTATTGTTTTCTTTTTTAGCCAACTGGGCACAACCGGCTTCAATTCAATGTCTGCGTGAGCCACATTATAACATTATAACGGTCGTTTTGCATGTGACTTGATGCACGTGCACACTTGTCCTGCTGTATTACTCACTTGTATGGGACAGCTGTGCATTTATAAATTGAGTGAATTTTCAATGTTTACTTACCTGAAATAACAGAGAGAGAGAGAGAGAGAGAGACAAAGAGAGAGAGAGAGAGAGAGAGAGAAAGAGAGTGAGAGAGAGAGAGAGAGTGCATGAGCAGCGCTTGTAGTAGGCTACAAATTGTTTATGTTAAATCTCATGGCGCTAATGTTTTAAAGCAGATAAACACAGGCACATCTATGCACAAAAGAAGATTTTTCTCCATCTGAATCAAACCCAGCACATTCATTCTTATAAATAACAGTATAACAGTATTACACATAAAGACTTATTATTAATAATAAAATGATTTTAAGCACAGATGAGAGACGGAGCTCACCGGTGCAAAGTCGTTTCCGTATTTTTTATAATAACGTGTTGGTGTTGAGGTGACAGGAAATCGGGGATTTCTTTATTTTGTGAAACCTATACGAAAGTAGAACTTTATTAATTCATAAACCTCCCTAATTGTAATGAGCTTGCGACGACCCTTTTTTACGACTTTAATCTCTAAATAAAAACCTGAAAAATATTCTACTAAGTGGCTCCAATACACCGCCGTAAACTCATGAAAGGCTCTTTGCGGTGGGAATTGCTTGCTCTCTATACCGCCCCTCCTTCCAAACATAGCCAACGTGGAGCCGACGTTGTATAAACGGTGGCATTTTGACGCCTTCTGAAAATACAGCCAACCACAGACCAACGTTAGTCCGACGGCGAAATTCGACGTGCGACCATGACGACGTTAACCAACGTTGGGCCAACGTACTGTTGCTATCTGGGACGTCTGGATGTCCAGTTGTAACTTCATTTCTTTGCAATGTTCTCCAAAACCATGGATCCCTGAACAAGCACTACTTATATAATACTGGTCAGTTTGTTTTTTTAACACTCCTCACTATCCACTCCCACTGGCAATTTTAGGCTATTTTACCATACCCCTCCTCTACTCCCTCTTCACACATGACTTCTCCCCCATCCACACCTGCAACACCATCATCAAGTTTGCTCACAACATCACCATAGTAGGACTGATAACAGACAACAAGTCAGTCTACAGGGAGGAAGTCCAGCATTTGACAGTATGGTGCCACAAAAATACGACCTGGAACTGAACCCCAACAAAACCAAGGAACTTTGTTCCTTGTTGTGGATTTCAGAAGATCCTCACGTACGGAGACAGCTGCTCTCTGCATCTATGGAGAAGATGTAGAGAGGGTGGAGAGCTTTAAGTTCCTTGGTCACTATTTGTTTTCATACCTGTTTTCAGGTGGCAGAGCTGCTTGCCGTTGCTTTAGTGTGACATGTTTTAGTTTGTTTTGAATGTTATCAATCAGAAACACTGAGAAACAAAGCCTGAGAAATAATGCGAAACAAAGCCAGAATGAATGATGAATGCATGGGTGGATGCTTTGTTTTTGCAAAATGAACAGCTAGTTCCCGAAAAAAGTCAATGACAACTGAATTGTATAATAACAAGGGCAAACGATAACCAAGATTCTACTGTAATTATCAATGGAGCTACTAAAAGTTGCATAATTTCTCTAAAATGTGCCAGGCCAAGGGTAATGTGAGTAAGGTTGCCACCAATCCAGTTTTCACCCAGATAATAAAGTTGTTAGTATGTCTGGGTGTTTTAACTTCCACTCCCCCCCAACCCAACCATGTTCTCCTGAATTGTGGGAGGTTGAGCAAGCAATACAATCATATTGGTTAGATTATTGTTTGTTACTCCTTTATGCCATAATTTGTATTTTTCATGCAATGACCAACACAAGTCTACCAGTCACATTGTATCTCTAAAACGAAGAAGATAAAAATATAAAAATGGCAGCAAAAGAAGAAATGCCCAAAAAGAAGTACTAATACTTTTTCCAAGAAGAGAGGAGAAGTCAAGGCTTGTATTATCAAAGATGCAAACAATTCAACAGCTGCAAAATTGCAGAATGTCATTTCTTTTTCACTGTTCAACATGGTGACTTTGCTGCCATGACAGCCCATCACTCTTTAGTCCTTCAGTGGTCCTTCCACCACTGCTGGTGGTGACAAAGTCAAATCCAAAGTACAGGTAGAAGACATGTTAGTGGTGAGTCTAATGGACTATGAGTGCCTGGTTTCAACTTGTTGAAGGTGGCAACCCTTAATGTGAGCACGTTCTGCGTATGGAGATCATTGGTAAAGACACATTTACACTGGTTGGCATGGTAACGTACCACTGTGGGAAGTGTTGTCTCATCATAAGTGTCTGGGTGGTGCATGATGGGACTGGTGTGTTGAATTGGTTTTGATGTGTTGAGAACGTAGAGCCTACATGAACATTATTTGGGTCAAAATTATATGTAAAGCTCATTTATGTATACACAACTTTAGCTGAATTTGGACATTTGATGCTAATACCCACACTGAAATAGCTAATGTGGATGCTAAATGCTTAGTCAAGTTCAACTAATCAAATCTGTCCAATGTTTTGGAATATATTCATTTAATTACACTCTGATCATGCATAAAAAGTCAAAGCTTTAATTGCATAAATATTGATTTAGCATGACTTCATTTCAATTGGATTTTTTCATGGGAAGCCACTGCAGCACCCTGCAATGCTCGGTTGTGTCAGGCACAGTCTGGCCTAATGTCTGTCCCCAGATTGCCCCATCGTCTTTGCGTAATTGACAGACTGATGAAAGTGTCTAAGTCGAAAAAACGCCTGGGTGACACTTCAGCGGTGCAGGTGCCACTAAATCCTCAGGAACATGGTCTTATGAAGCCCGTGGCTCAGGCTGCTCTGTATCTCCCTTTGAAGAGTGACATCTCTGTGCTTAAGCCTCTGGAGACTTTTAATACAGCCAGACTGAATGGAGCCACTCCTCCTACACACACGTTTTTCTCATGAGGTCAAAGACAGCTGGTGCCTGAGGACAACAATTCATAAGGCTGGAAACACTGGCACCAAGAGTCGTGCAATATGACGCGTGACTCGAGCCAAGTAACTCCTCACGCGACTGCACAATAATATCACAAACAAAGCAGATGCTTCCAAACAGTGAATCAGTGTGGAGAGCCATGTTTGATATTACAAGAATAGTGCCTGCAATGCAGCAGAGATGGTGATAGACCTCTCCTTTGGCTGTCATTCGGGAAAACAAGCTGGAAAAAAGGAAAGAGAAAGAAACCAGGCAGAAATGCTTTAATGTATCCCAGCGTTTCTTTTTGTCAGTATCAGAGATCTCGCTTCAGGAGCTCAGTTTGACTGCAGTCTTATTGATTTAAAGATTATCCATCGCTCAAAACACCATGAATACCCTGCCTCTGCAAATGAGATTTCCTTTTGTGCACGGAAATTAGGCAGTGAGACTTCCCAGATTGATTTCTGTGGAATTTGGCCTGTCCTGTTTCAAGCCAGCTCAATCATATTTAGCATAATTTAGCTAATCTAATAAGGTATCTATGACTAGGAAATGGACATGGCTAAACTTTCAGTCTCAATACTCTCAAGTACACTGCATTCAATTACAAAACCCTAATATCTGATTTGTATTCCAGATTTGTTCATTTAAATGTTGCTGAAGAAAATGCAGAGTGTGCAGCCTAAGCGAGAGTTGCTTGGGTCTCTCAGGTGGTTGCCATAGCTGTACCAACAAGGTTGTTAAGGTTTTGGTAATTGGTTGCTGGGTAAGCCAGGTGGTTTCTAGGGTGTTGCTGGGTGGTTTTGAGATTACAAAAGTGTGATGCTGAGCAAATGCCAAGTTATCCCACATGGTGGCTGAACTGTGTCTAGTCAATTTTTATCAAATTGATATACATGGGGTGCACAAACTTTTCCACAGTCCCATTCATTTCAATAGAGACAGGAACAATACATGGACAACAGTAGTGTTGTGCATTAACCACAATTAAAAACCTCTGGTCTAGTGTTACCTTATTGTTGCTTATCACACAGAGGAGCAGATCAGATCTATTCATGATCTATTCACTTCTTCAGAGTGGAAGACTCCTCTGGTGCAGCGTTTTCTCTGTTCTCAGGCTTAGCCATTTAGGTTAGCTGGTGTGGATTAGCGCTGCTCCTGCTGCTTCACTGAGGCTATGAGCCTGACCCTTCAAAACCTTCCCCACTTCGAGCCTGCAGGAGCAGGTTTTGTAGCAGCAGCCCAAACTGTACAAGGTCCAATTAAGGCAAGAAGGAGCTCATGCCACTGTGGCCAAATGGGCTAGAGAGCAGAGACCGTAACCTTAAGTCCGGTTCACAGTCATCTGACAAGGCGAGACAATATCATTTTTAGAACGCTGTGGACAGCAGTTTATAAAACTGATGCTTCTGGTTCTTATATCTCATTGGCTGAGCCTCATTTAAAGCTGTTGTAAACTGTCCTATATATACATATGATTTGACTATGACTGATTAATTGTTTTAACCCTCTGGAGTCTGAGGGTATTTCAGACACTTTGATGTTCTGACATGGCTTGACTTTTTACAAATTACACCCATCTAAAATTATTTTTCCCCAAAGTGTTACACAGGCTTTTGTTCAGCACAAACTCAGCAACAACAGTGTCAAAACAGTAAGAGTGTCATAAATCTATATTTTGATTAAATCTGCTCTAAACTTAGACTCTCCAAAAACCTGGCAAAAAACACATTTCTAGCCACAATTTTTGAGCTCAGAACTGAATAAACAGAGGTGTTGTCTACACATTGGTCATTACAGTGTTTAGAAATTGTATGTGGTTTTATTTCTAAAGCTTAACAAATGTGAGCTGACACTCTGTTTTCACTCATTCAGTGGTTCATAGATTGAATATTTATGATATAGGTGTAAACGCTCAATGTGAGAGGTCTTTGTTCAGGTGAGAGCTCTTTTGTTTGATGCGGTGGTTTTGCACATTCCACACATTGACCAAATCATTATCATATAGATGACAGATTGCGTCATTTGTAAGGAAAAAATGTCAATGGTATTTGTAATAGGGCTCCCTAGATGCTGCCAGATGATATGTCCAGGCCTCTGCAAGTGCCTCAGGCTAAGCCCTCAATGTCTTTACATCCTAGCGACACCCCTAGCTCTCACCGCTACCCCACATGCTTTGCTGATTTTGAGATGCTCTGAAATTATCTGGTCATTTGGCCCTTATTAATGTGGCTCAGGTCTGCACACTGTCATGGTGGTTGAGTGGTTAGCATCCTTAGCATCCTCAGGACTGAGGTCTTGGGTTCGAGTCCCGATCTGGGTGGAGTTTCCATATTCTCCCTGTGTCTGCTTCCTATGGTTTCTTTTCACATTCAAAGAACATGGAGGTCAGGGTAGTTGGGTACTCTAAACTGTCCTGGTGTTTGTGTAATTGTAATGGTCCCTTGTCCTGAGTTTAGCTAAGATAGTTGAAAGCCCTGCCCTGCGCTCACTGAAGGGGTACAGGAACTCACTCTGATGCTGACCAGGATTAAGCAGAAGTTGATGGATGAATGGTTCAGATTAAGAGCAAGGTTAAGTTAAAAGCTTAGGATGAGAGTTAGGGTTGAGTTTAAGCACCAGAGAAAATGAATGCGAATTGAATAAATATTAATTTCAAATGCAATGTCGTCATCTAGAATGCATCTTTAGCAGGCTATCCAAATACAGTGTTATTTTTTTTAACATTCAAGCACTTGCTATGGATTTTTAGTCTCTTTAGATCAAGGCATTTCATTGTACAGAAGCAAAGCCCTACTACAAACTTGCCACATCTAAGACAACTTCAAATAATGTGGCTTTCATTATAGTAACACCTCTGAAAGACAGGATGAGGAATGTATTGGCTAGTTAGCATTTTTTTTTATGATTTTTTTTTTTACTAGAGACAACCGTTTCATGTCGCTTCACTCTTTCCTTTAATCACAGAATTTACTGCTTAATAATCATGAAAAGCTCATTGCTTGAAGGCAGAATGATGACCTGAAGTCTAAGTTTGAGTGCCCATCTCTGCAGTTTATCATATAGTATTTTGTCACTTTAGACATTTTTAGAATAAGGTAAAACAATAAATTCACATCAAGGACATATAGCAAGCAGCCATAATATGATACTAAGGCTAATATACTGGCCTCCATATGCAGATAACAGGAGATTGTTTAAGTCCTGTAGTTTGAATTGGAGCTGCCGTGGATTGGACTTGCTCAGATCTGGAGGCCCCGGTCAGTTTACGCCAGCTCCAAATGTTTTTTGAAAGTGAAAGTAAAGTTTGTGCATTCTACCCAAGTCTGCATACGTTGGCCATCCTAGTCTCCACCTTTCACCACCCAGATGGACATTCACTGCTGCTGTGGGCCCATCCCTCCCTAGATGCTGCCAGATGATATGTCCAGGCCTCTGCAAGTGCCTCAGGCTAAGCCCTCAATGTCTTTACATCCTAGCGACACCCCTAGCTCTGACCGCTACCCCACATGCTTTGCTGATTTTGAGATGCTCTGAAATTATCTGGTCATTTGGCCCTTAATAATGTGGCTCAGGTCTGCACACTGTCTTATTTTTTCTAACATCCAACACATCTATGAGAATCAAGTGTTTACTTACCATCTATTACAGCCCAGAGCTTCACATGCACCATTGTTACAAGACAATATGATAATATTAATAGTGTCTGGATGAGTAATAATAATGACGAGACAGCCTGCAGAGAGGAGGTAGAGCATCTGGTAAAGTGGTGTGATGACAGTAACCTGCTTCTTAACACCAACAAAACAAAGGAACTCATGGTAGAATTAAGGAAGGAGAAAGGCGACACACATGACCCCATCTATATCAGCGGAATGGCTGTTGAACATGTCGCCAGCTTCAAGTTCCTGGGAACAAATACAACAGAGGATCTGTCTGGACCACCATCACCTCCAGCCTGGTCAACAAGACTCACCAGGGCCTCTTTTTCCTGAGAACACTACCTAGTGAACTTCTATAGCTGTGCGGTTGAGAGGATCCTGTCTAGCTGTATCACAGTCTGGTATGGGAACTGCACTGTCGCAGATCGCAAGTCATTACAGAGAGTGGTGAAAATGGCCCAGAAGATCACAGGGATTCCACTTACATCAATTGAGGACATCAAGAAGAAACCATAACTATGTCGAGCTTCTTAATGCTCTCCTCCCACCTTGCTTATATTCTATTTGCCCCTCTGCTCTCCAGCAGGTGCTTCAGGAGCCTCTAGAACAGGACAAGCAGATTGAGTCTCCTTACTGAACTCTGTCCACTGTTAACACTCACACATCTGTCGAACATTTAGATATTAAATTACATTTCATTGTCTTTTACTTGTGCATGTGTAATGACAATAAAATTGAATCTAATCTAATAAGTACATATTTAAAAAGTTAATGTTAAAGTTAAAAGGCTAGTGAAAGTTTCTTGGTCCAAGTAAAAAAAAATAGGTTCTTCTCTTCATCCCTCTTTTTTCTTTACTTCCCTGTCCACCTGTGAGACAGCTTGCTGTCCCTGGGTCTCTTCTTCTTTCTTCACTTTTTCTTTCTCACCATGTGTGCGTGTCTGTTTCCTCATTTCCACAAACCACAGCAACCTTTCTCGACACCACGTCACCCAGGCCAGATGAACGATTCAACCCAACTGACATGAAGTCACGTCTCACCAGTCAAAGAACCTACAGAGCATGTAGCAAACATTTTATTCCCCACACTAGAGTAAATGCTAGCTGGCTAGATGGGCAGGACATATTGTCCAGAACAGGCAAACCAGTCAGTATTCTGTGCCTTATTCTCCAAACAATGACAAATGCATGTGGACCAAATTTCTTACTGTGGAGAACATGCTGTCATACCAAAAACCTCTTTGTCCTCATAGGCAGGAATGTCCACTTGGTGGTCATCTTTGCCCTAAGGCACTTATTTCAGTCATAAAAGACCATGTTCCTAACATTTTGAATAGGGAAGTCTATATACACTAACAGGCAAAGAAATCACTGGTAAAATCTGACAAAATGATAAAAAAGTTTGCTTATGTTACACTCACATAATACTAAAGTCTTTTTGGCTGCGTTCACATTAGCAGAATAAAGTCACTCAAAACTGTGTGAACGTGTCAAATCCCGTCTTTCATGTGTGGTCCTAGATCAGATACGTATCCGATCCGAGGACAAGTGTCTTGAATGTGACGGTCAGATTTCATGTCTTTTTGCTCATATGCATGCGTGTGTAGTGGGTGAGCCAGCGTTGGCTTCTCTCATTTACTTACGTAGCTGTAAAACAGTAAAAGCAGCCAGCTGACATTTATTAACCTTTTTCACTTGATGATGTTTACCAGTTTTACTAAAATCAGTCACCTCACAAATACAGGGTTGCCAGATCCCCCAAATCTACCAAATTTTATAACAAAAATTCACACTACAAAAATGGAAACTAGCCCAAAATCTAGTGACACATACATTTCAATGAGTTTTAAGATGTAAATTGTCTTCAAATCTTACTTTCTCATTAAATTTCTTCTTTTATTTAGTGCAAAAACCCTGCAAACCACCAAGTC
Organism: Crenuchus spilurus; assembly: GCA_036984385.1. Taxonomy (NCBI): domain Eukaryota; kingdom Metazoa; phylum Chordata; class Actinopteri; order Characiformes; family Crenuchidae; genus Crenuchus; species Crenuchus spilurus. Next base: position 29,374 of record BRDA01082903.1, on the reverse strand, counting down.
TGAAGTTTTTTGCAAACCTGGCAACCCTGCACAAATGTGACGCTTTTTGTTATTGGTGACGAAGGTGATGTTTATACACGTATCAATGTGCACATGTGAGGTGTTTCAGTTACAGATTCATCCACATTACAGACAGATAAAGCTCACTTACATTTGTGAATGTGAACCATCAAGATAATTTATTCTGATCTGAGTAAAAAATTGGATTTGACCAATGTGACTTGTAATGCGAACGTAGCCTTTAAGCTGTTTTGGCTTCTGCATATGCTCATGACTCCACAGGACAGGAGATGGCAACTTTCCCAAAGACACCTTTATCAGATATCTGATTGACTCTTTTTGTTGACAAGTGTAATTTTCCTTTAATCAGATGCCATGTTGAGTGTTACAAGCGTTTCAATTCATATTCATGCTTAGATTGTACATGTCATTTTATACTGTGTCCACCATTGCATATTTTTTTCTTTCTTTACCTTCTTTTTTTCTTGTACATATTTTCATGCCCTATTTCCCTGCACGTCCATTTTTTATCCTCGTTATCTCTGTTTATTATCTTCTTTAAGGCTCAAGAGTAAAGTAAAGTAGTATTAGAGGCTCCACTGAAGCTAAATCTGCATTTTTTAACAGTGTTCTGCCACCAGTATCTCAGAGATATACAATATTTGTGAAGCATCTATAGATGCCATAGAGCAAGATTCAATCAAGACCAGGCTGATAAGATTAGTTTCAACCAAGACAAACAAACATTTCCTTAGCCTTGATGGAATACAACAAATGTATATTCTCAGTTATGTTTCATAATGCTACCTGAGATGTTCCCTTGATGGTTTCATCCCAGTTATAAAAAAAGTACTACCATAGTTCCTCCGTGAGTGCACCATCATCAAGTGATTTATATTATCAGATTCAGCACTAACTCGGTGGCGGTTATGGAACCTATATTTACAGGATAAAAGTAGAAGTAGCATGCAAAAAGTAACCTAGATTGGATTGGTTATATTCCATCCACTGTGCTCTAGTTGGAAGACTCATACAATACAGATCACTATAATGATAAGTGGAATGAAATGTGTTGAAAAAAGTTGAAAAACAATGTACTGTGAACAGCACCAACAAGTCTGCTCTTAAAGGTTTCAGGAGGTTTCTATGGCCAGACATATAGAGAGAAACTTGGGCATGACCTGTTTTATTGATCAAGGCAACACCCAGCTTGATTGAAAAGTGCAATATCAGTTTCAGTTCTCAGTGACATATTTGATATCAGCAGAAAAACAACTTATAAGAGCAACAGCCTCCAGACTTCATTACGGTTGATTGTTTTTGTGTTGTTTACACAGTAAGATTTAATCCCAGGCCAGATTCTTGGACACAGAAAGGTGACCATTACAGACCAAATTATACCACACCTCCACAAAACACATCACAAGCCTAGATCTGATGAACAAGAGTCAGTCTGCGTCTCAGTCACCTTTTATCTTATAAACCAGCTACTCTCCGAAATTCACGACATGAACAAAGCCACCGGGAAAATGAAACACAGTGCAAGAGGACCATTCTCCAAGAATGCAGCAACGTTCTCTCTGGGAATACCGTAATTGTGTTGATGTCTTCAAAAGGAAGGAGGCACGGCAAACCTCTTGGAAAAACGTGTCAGTCTCGTGGCTGGATATATTATGCACATTTCTAATGTTCTGTTTGAGCAAAACAGTCCTTTTGGTGATTCAAAATCTAATTCGTGAAATATTCCAGTGCTGTAGGCAGTGTTTCATAGCTTCTAGCAAACCATAAGCCCCTGATGTCAGTGTGAACTACTCACTCAGTTCTCGGAAATATGCTATTGTTCTGAGTATATTGGAACTAACTATAAAAATATGGTTATTTCCAGGAGGGAGCTTATGCTTTATCTCCGGCTCTAGACGTGCAGTGGTGCTAAAGTGAGGCTTTTCTTAACCCTGTTGTGAAAGAAACATCTAATCTCCTTCAGACCATTCGGCCATCTCAAAGAAAAATACCTTTCGGTTCAGAGTAAGCCGCTGTGATTGGAGATGTTTCCCCAGCGCCGCTGGGAAACAATCAAATCCTCAAGGAGTGGCCAGGATTGTGGTTTGATTGGATGATGCTAGGGTGAGTGAAAGCTGAGATTAGTGTGTGGAATTGGCCGGATAGCAAAGTATCCCCTCACCTAAACCCCCCTTTTATTCCTGAGTGGAGCATTGTCAATTACACCAGCCAAAATAACACTCTTACCTGTTGAATGGCGCATCGCAATGAGAGGATATCGTCCACAGGATCCAGAGAGCGAGAGAAAAAGACAAGAGAGAAAGAGAGGGGGAGAAAAAAACAATTAGCATTCAGAAGAAACAATGTTTAGAGTATCAGACACTACAGTGCTGGATTGAACATAGAAGGGTTCAAACTGTGATAGCAACACTAATGTGGCATCAATGTTGTATCTGGGAGAGGTTATGAAGGGTCCACCCAACAGGTCCTAGGGGGTGTGCAGGATTTGGGTGGATGTACCCTAGAAAATAAAGGTGGCCCAGATTTTATGTTGACCTTAAGGCATATAAGACTACTGGGACTGATGTTCACCAGAGGGGTCCCTTTATCACTTATAGTCCCATTGCTCTTTGTCCCATGCATTTTCATAGTGAGCCAACGTGCCTTTTGGGCCAAAATAATATTTGGGTCACCCCAGGACCCCCCTACCAAACCTGAAGCTGTTTTTCAATATGCATTCTTCTGTTCTTATGTTATAGATGTCTTGCTTGACATCGTGCACAAGTTACATTCCAATATAAAAGAATACAATAACCAGGAATGGGTAAACCCAGATGTTCAATTAAGTCCAATATTCACTGTGGCATGGCAGAAGATAGAACACATAACTACTAAAACATCCCCTAATATCAATGTTTGCTTCTAGATTTGATCAAAATTATAATTAATACATCTTAACCCTCTGGAGTCAGCTTTACCACAGGAGGGATATTAACAAAAGATTTTATCCTAAAAACAAAACAAAATATACCACAGAAATCATAAAAAGTCTAATTTTCATTCATATATATATATATATATATATATATATATATATATACAGTGAGGAAAATAAGTATTTGAACACCATTCAAATGTGATGAGGCATGCACATGAGAGCATTGAAGGAAGTATTATGACTGGACTTGTGTAGGGAGTCTGAAAACATGGAAGACCAAGAATAATATGGACTGGATTATTAGGTGCTAGTCTGATACAAGCAACCAGAGACAGATGGCATTGTAGAGAAGTCACTCGTCTGTGCAGCCTACCATCGCGAAGCGATGACGGCGTGTGACATGACATGACACCCTGCAAATTTGCAAGTTCTCCCACTTAGAAATCATGGAGGGCTCTGAAATTTTCATCGTAGGTGCATGTCCACTGTGAGAGACAATCTAAAAGAAAAAATCCAGAAATCACAATGTATGATTTTTTAATAATTTATTTGTGTTATTGCTGCAAATAAGTATTTGAACATCTGTGAAAATCAATGTTAATATTTGGTACAGAAGCCTTTACAGAGGTCACACGTTTCCTGTAGTTTTTCACCAGGTTTGCACACACTGCAGCAGGGATTGTGGCCCATTCCTCCACACAGATCTCCTCCAGGTCAGCCAGGTTTCTGGGCTGTTGCTGAGAAACACGGAGTTTGAGCTCCCTGCAACGATTTTCTATAGGGTTTAGGTCTGGAAACTGGCTAGGCCACTCCAGAACCTTAATATGCTTCTTACGGAGCCACTCCTTGGTTATCCTGGCTGTGAGGCATTCTTCGTATAATTCCAAGACCTCACCGGATCGGTCAAAGGT
>BRDA01082903.1:1702-25515 GCA_036984385.1 Crenuchus spilurus | reverse complement strand
TTGCACACACTGCAGCAGAGATTGTGGCCCATTCCTCCACACAGATCTTCTCCAGATCAGCCAGGTTTCTGGGCTGTTGCTGAGAAACACAGAGTTTGAGCTCCCTGCAACGATTTTCTATAGGGTTTAGGTCTGGAGACTGGCTAGGCCACTCCAGAACCTTAATATGTTTCTTACAGAGACACTCCTTGGTTATCCTGGCTGTGTGCTTTGGGTCATTGTCATGTTGGAAGACCCAGCCATGACCCATCTTCAATGCTCTGACTGAGGGAAGAGGTTGTTCTCCAAAATCTCGCAATACATGGCCCCGGTCATGGGAGCTCAAACTCCGTGTTTCTCAGCAACAGCCAAGAAACCTGGCTGATCTGGAGAAGATCTGTGTGGAGGAATGGGCCACAATCCCTGCTGCAGTGTGTGCAAACCTGGTGAAAAACTACAGGAAACGTTTGACCTCTGTAATTGCAAACAAAGGCTAATATTAACATTGATTTTCACAGGTGTTCAAATACTTATTTGTAGCAGTAACACACAAATAAATGATTAAAAATCATACATTGTGATTTCCAGATTTTTTCTTTTAGATTATGTCTCTCACAGTGGACATGCACCTAAGATGAACATTTCAGACCCCTCCATGACTTGAGTGGGAGAACTTGCAAATTCCCAGGGTGTTCAAATACTTATTTTCCTCACTGTAAATATAGATTTATGACACTCTTACTGTTTTGACACTGTTGTTGCTGAGCTTGTACTGAACAAATGCCTGTGTAACACTTCTTTACGTTACGGTATGTTAATTTTTGCAAGTTGGCTTCTCAAGATTCATTATTCCATAGAACACAGGTTCATTCTTCACTTTCTTTCTATTGAGAAATACCCTGATATTCCTCACAGACAACCAGTTGGTCTACAAAAACATCCAGGGCTAAATTATGGTCCCAGTCTGGCCAAGGTTTCAGCCCCATCTTTTTTTTTTTTTTAGCTTGTGTCCAGAAAAAAAGAACAGCACATTATGTCCTTTCAGAAATAGCATGAACATTTCAAGTGTACAATGTTTTTAGGAAAAGAAAACAAACCCTCATGGACTCTTGACTCCCTCAGGGTCCAGGCCTGTAGCTAAATCCATTTTCTAAGGAAGTAGCAGCTAGACTTTACCATACATTCCCTTTCTCTTTCCCCCAAGCACTTGCCCCAGGGACTGGACGGTAGTCAGCCTCCTGTAGCTCAATCTATGTATGCTACTCAGGAGCTCTGCTAACCAAAGCCTTGCTACAGGCAGTGTTCGGGCAAAACACCTTCAAAACAACAGTGACAGCACAGTGAGCAAGTTGATATTTTATATATTATATCTTTACATCAAATCCATCACCAGCTAAATAGCTAGCTTTACTAAATGATGGACAATGATGCTAATAGCATGCTAGCAAGGCTATCATATATATACAAACTACCATCTGCCTGTGTATGTAGCGTATATGTGTATAATGAAACGTGAAATTTGTTTCTTATTAGACAGGCTGACTTTTAATTCTACCAAATAGACGAGATGAGATATTAATAAAACATAATTGTATTCATATTTCATTAGCTTGACCAGCCACCTTTGCTATTAATCAGCCAGCGCATTATAGAGGAGCTGAGCGGGATCCAGCGTGGAGAGCAGAGCTTAATAATTCAGCCCATCTCACCTGCCACCGCCAGCTGAGCTTGCCGAAGCCGCGGACAGCTCTTACCTCGCTCCAGACGCTAATTAAGCCCGAGCGACCAATCAGGGTCATGCACTGGATGGAGGATTTGCATAGTTAGAGTGGGAGATGGGTAAAATAATAGAGAGTGTCACAGTGCACCCTGCTAGCCTGTATGTGCAGAGATCAGCTGAGCCGCTGAATATTAATAGTGGAAAGTAAGAAGTGATAGGTCTTTTGAGGTCACTTAAGGGAGCTGAAGCTCGTTATTTATTGATCAGACATTGAATAGTTCAGGTAAATAATGTATATTAAACTGGCAGGACCATCGCTTTGATTCAGGATGACTGGGTGGATGGTGTAAGTGAATTTTTTTTGCATCTGTTTGCTTTAATGGTAAACAGAAGTATGCCGGGTGTTCCTCTCGTGCTCTCAGTGATGGTCCTAATGGTGCATGACAGTTGCCATGAAAACAGCAACATTAATCACACTTAATTCAACCTAATCAGGAGTAATTGAGAAAGTAACTGTTATGAGTCAGGTAATATGATCGGATTATTAAGGATGATTATATTACACCTGTGTGTGTGTGTGTGTGTGTGTGTGTGTGTGACATGCCGTGTGGCACAGACCTAAGAGGATAATGAAAAAGCACAAAGTATTCAGAGATATTTGACAGCTCTCCATTAGGAAAAGTCCTGTTTTTAAACTCAAATATCAGTTTCTCATTGTCTGCTTGTCTATATCAGTTTCTTTCCTGATTATAAATATCAGTTTCTTCATCTCTCTGTTGGTCTGTCTTTAAGTTTCCTCACTGTAAAGCATCTAATTGTCAATTTGTCTTCCTGTCTTTAGATTAGATCAGGTTAGATAGAACTTTATTAATCCATTATCCCATCCGCTTAATCCTGTTCAAGGTTGCAGTTAGTACACTACCTCCTCATCGGGAACAGGGCAGGGCATTACACTATCAGGATGCCAGTCCATCGCTGGGTGAACTTTATTCATCTCAAATGAAATGGCAACATCACAGAACCAAACACAATCTCACAAAAAGCAACTTAAATACAAAATGTAACTTAACATACTAACTTAAAAGACTTTAATATGTTAAAAATGTTTTTAAGTGAAATGTGTTACATCAAAAACTATCAGACCATGGTGTTTGATACAGTGTATTAACAAAGTACCACATATGGACATATACTTTGGATATTGTATACTATTTATTGTAGATCCTTATGGCAGTGGGTAAAAAGGGTCTCACAAAGTGCCCTATAGAGAGTTCTTTACTGATTATAAAGTATCTGTCAGTCCAAGCATCCAACCAAATAACCAACTAACCAACCAAGCATCCAACCAAATAATCAATCAACAATCCAACCAAACAACCAACCATCCAAATAACCAATTAACCATCCAACCAACCAACCATCCAACCAATCAAATAACCAATTAACAATCCAACAAACCAATCATCCAACCCAATAACCAATTAACCATCCAACCAACAATCCAACCAAAAAACCAACCATCCAAATAACCAATTAACCATCCAACCAACCAACCAGCCAACCAAACAACCAACCATCCAAATAACCAGTTAACCATCCAACCAACCAACCAGCCAACCATCCAACCAAATAACCAATCAACCAACCAACCAACCATCCAACCAAATAACCAAATAACCTATTAACCATTCAACCAACCACCCAACCAAATACCAAATCAGCCAACCATCCAACCAAATAACCAATTAACCATCCAATCAACCAACCAACCATCCAACCAAATAACCAAATCAACCAACCAACCAACCAACCATCCAACCAAATAACCAATTAACCATCCAACCAACCAACCAACCAACCACCCAACCAAATAACTAATCAACCAAACATTCAACCAAATAACCAATTAACCATCCACCCAACCAACCACCAAACCAAATAACCAATCAACCAAACATCCAACCAAATAACCAATTAACCATCCAATCAACCAACCAACCAAACCAACCATCCATCCAAATAACTAATCAACCAACCAACCAACCATCTAACCAAAAATGCAGTGTTACATTTGCACAAACTTGTTATTTCACAATATGAATCCAAGATATTTCATGTCTTGTGAGGTCAACTTCATTTAATTTATTAATATATGTCCATTCCTGCATTTCAGATCTGCAACACATTCCAAAAAATGTTTTTAGGGCTAGTAATGTGGTAAAATAATGATATGATTTTAGGTGATGTCAACAGGTGATAATTTTTTGGTTTAAAAGCAGTATCCATGAAAGAGTCTTTGAGAAGCAAAAATAAGCAGACAATCTCGAGGTTGTCTTGAGAAAATAATTAAAATGTTTTTAATTGATATATTTTTGCAAGGTATTTACATATGTCTCCCTCTAAAGGGCATAATATCATAAATGATTCAAGGAATATGGAGGAATTTCAGTGCATAAAGGACAAGATCTCAAGCCTAAGCTGAACACCTGTGATCTCTGATCCCTCAGACAGCACTGCAACCATCATTCATCAAAAGCTGATAGAACCAAATAGCAAAGAAATGACTTTGGCAAACTTTTGTTGAGAATACAGTTTCATTCACAAATACCACTTAAAAATGTACTGTGTGAAAAAAGAAGTTAACCATGCCCAGAAGCTTCATCAACATTTCTGGGCTCTGAGGCATCTGAGATGCACCATCATATAGTGGAAACATTTACTGTGGTCAGACAAATCAGTATTCTATATCTTTTTTGGAAGAAATGGATGCCATGTGTTCCAGACCAAAGACAAAAAGGACCATCCAGAATGTTATCAGCACCCACCTACACACCCACCCACCCATCTCCTCCATCATAAGATGTATTCATGTAGTTTTAATGTTTGAAAAATTTTGCCCATAAACATCATTGTAAGTTCTGCCAGGTTTTGTGTCACATTTATTTATTTCCTGACTAAATCACGTCATTAATGACAGTTCCTACTCAGTGACAGTTCTGCAGAGCAGCAGGGAAGGACATTGCAGCTTATTATCCGGCCTGTGCCCGGAATACCAGCAGTGACTTTCCCCGGGAATAATAAGGTGTCATGCGGTGGCGTGTCATGTCTACTAATGGCCGCCGTGGCTCTAGTGGCGGCTGTAGCTGATTGGCATGGGTGGCATTGGTTCTTCTTTTTTTGTGTGAAGAGTCCATCGTAATGAACAAAAATCTGCTTTTCGCTGCTTTTCTTAATGGAAAATCACTGAGCGTGACTAAAAGGCCTCTCTGTGCTTCCATGCAGAACGTTTTTGCCAATTACCCAAAACCAATGCTGGTTGTTTTTTCTTTTTTTCCTTTTTATACACTCAGGGGAAAAAGGAGCAAATCAGACACACTTGCGGCTTCATTGGTCGGGCTGCACAGCACTTATTGAACACCTCCGTCTAATGTCATGCTCATTAAAATGGAGACAGCTCCATGAAGAGAAGACCTTAATCTGTGACACTGAGGAAGAAAAGGGATAAATGAGGAAAAAAAGGCCCTCTGAGGCAAATCTGCATGAATCCATACTGTGGTCCATCTGAAGAAAATCATAACAGACTCATATTTGGGAACCAGATTAGATCAGGCCGGCTTTTGTCTGGCCGTAGGGAGAAGAGAAATGATCAGCGTTTGTGCTCCTCTTTATTTTATTTCCAATCCGTTGTTTCCCAGGCGTGAGATGGGGTAGAGAGAGAGGTCAGTGCTGGCCGTCTGATCTCAGAGATTCAGTCTGATCTAATGAGACCGTTCTTCAGCTCAGGAAGCCTCCAGCTACATATTATCCCGCTATCTCTTCATTCAGGGCCATTTGGAGAAGTGACCTTTGCTTCTTCTCCACAAGACTTTTTAATGCATTGTCCTGCTGTATATGAAGGGTTTTCTTCTATCTCAGATAAAGGTTCTTAAATGGTTCTTCTCTACAGTTCTAGGGAAAGACCTAAAAGAGCCTTTACATCATGTTGCACTCAAACATCTAGCGTGCACTGAAAGGTCCATTAGGAAATCTCTTCCATACCATCTCAAAGAGTCTAGCTTCTCCAGCATTCTTTTAGAGGCATAAGGCAAAAGCATTTCATATCTCATCTCAGGTTCCTATGCAAGAACCTGCAAATGAGAAGTTCTCACTTGTGAAGATGGTCGTCCTTATGAGAGCAAGGCCAACTTTACATGGCAAAACTTTTGAGCAATATTGATCACTTGAAACAACCAGAATTGTACTTGAATTGTCAAGTTAAAGGTTGCAACAAGTTGCATTAAAACTTCTCAGTGCCAAACAGGAAGAAGTGTGAGAAAAAGAACCAATCACGTTACTTCACGTGCAGTGGTGGAACTGAAGCAAACCCCAGATTAATGATTTCAGGATACCTCCATATCCTGAGATACACCAAAGACCATCCACCACAGACATCAGATACAGCCAAAACAACTTTCAGTCATGGACTCCACAATACTTCATAAGGCATTCCAATGTAGGTTCTAGCCACCAAGACATCAATAAATGTCCTGTAAATTGTGCCTGCACGTTCCACAGATGCATAGATTAGATTAAATTCAACGTTTTTGCAAATGTGACTGCACACAAACATTGACCTTTGCATTTAACCCATCAATGCAGTGAAACACACACACTAGTGAACACACTAGGCTGTGTAAACATGGGCCCGAAGTGTTGGGCAGACTTAGTTTGGTGCCTTAATCACAGGCACTTCAGTCATGACCTGTCCGGGGATTGAACCGACAACCTTCCAATCACAACACCAGATCCTTAACCACCAGCCCCCAACTGCCCCATTCAGATCAGTGGAATTTGAAGGTCAAGTCAACACACTGAACTCATTAATTATCTTATTCTGGAACTATTTTTGGTGCTTGATTATGATGATAGCATGGTCATCTTACCCCACCCAAGTGTGGGAATGGTAGTTGTAAGTTCCCAGCTGGTTTTAGTTCACAATTGTGACTCAGAGCAGTCTGAGATATGTGCTGGTAAAGCTCTGTGACCGAGTCTGAGACGCACACTGACCACCTACACCGGCGCCTCGCTCTCTGCTTTAATGATCCCGAGCCGTCGGGATCCTTTCAGCTGGCCCCCCGAGGGACTACAGCTGCCCACTGAACCCACCTCCACAGCACACTTGCTTTGATGCCCCCTCTTAGCCCAGCACCAACAAAGCAGAGAACTTTCTTCTGATGCATTTGCGAGTTTAACATCCGTCCATAAAATACTGCAACAGGAAAATTCAACTGAGTACAAATGTAAGGATATACACAACTCAAAAGTTTGGATTCAGTAATCACATGAATACTTTGTAATATATCAGTGTTTAAAAAATACTTAGAGATCTTATTAAGTAGGTATTCATAATTAATAATAAAATAAGAAGTACATACTACACTGTAGTAATTTTATTCAAAATTGTATCCTAAATTAAGTTCATTTTTTTATTATTTCACTCCAGATATAAACCATCATAATTTTCACAAAAATGTACATTTTATACCTAATATCTTTTAATTTTTGGGACATGTTATTTCAAAATATTTTACAATGGACCTCAGTTTTCATAATTAATTTGATCAAAAGTTCCTGATGATAAATGAAACAAATAATAACTGAAGCAATATTTCCCATAAGAAATAATGTAAATCTAATTAATCTGTTCCAGACGCTCCAAAATATGAACAAAAATACATTTTATATAGAATAACTATGTAGTTTTACATAAAAAAAACAATGAGAAATAAATACAACAGACTAATGAAATGGATAAATGAACATTTAACATCACTCTAACAGGTTTACGCTCTGTTTTAGAGTGTGCTGGTGTGGTCCAGCCAGCAGCCTTTGTTTTGTACACCCGTTCTCGGGGTTCTCAGCTACTATTTGTTTTCACACCTGTTTACAGGTGGTAGTGCTGCTGTCGCTTTAGTGTGATGTGTTTTACTTTGTTTTGAGCGTTGTCAACAAGAAACCATGAGAAACAAAGCCAGAGAAACAACAAGAAACAAAGCCAGAGAAATGAATGTGTGGGTGGATGCTTTGTTTTTTGAAATTAGTGGCAGGTCATGTGGGTACACTGAGGAAAACTGGGTGGATGTACAATAACTGAGACATTTCCCCCCCAAAAGGTTGATGATATCCGAATTGTACAATAACTAAGACAAACAATAACCAAAGCTCCACTGTACATTTTTTTACTTAAATGTTTAATTTTAAATTTTATTAATTAATTGAATCAAGATCTCTTCAACATCTCACTAATTTGTCCTCGAGCAGAGTGACATGAAATGAAATCACGAAAGAGACTTTAGTTTTGCTGAGATGTTTTTCCTGCGTAATCTCATGTCCTCTTGACTTTCAGTCTCCAAAGTTTCACATTGTTCTCAGATTTGCTCATGTAATGATATTCATGTTTAGACAGGAATCTCAATATGAACTCAACCATTTCTCCTCCAGGACTGCTCTGTTTGATGGTGAATGTTTATGAGGACTAGATGTATCTCATGTCTCTTTTATGTCTCATTTATTTTACAAAATTTAGTCATTAAAGAGCAACATTTGAGTGATACATTTTCCTCTGTGGATGCAAACTTTTAGACAGCAGTGTAGATGGAATTTGATGTTCTGGTTGAGATTGAATCTGCCTGATGTGGCTACAAGTGGACGGCTAGAGTTTCATCTTATGATGGATCAGTGGCTGCTTGCTTTTAGGTGGAGAATCGATCAGCTCTGATTGCCATGAGAAGATGATGATGGTTGTCACTTTCTGACATGGAACACTACACATGTTTTCAGTATGGTCAGCAAATAACAGACCTGCATTGAAGTTCTGATACCAGAATACGCTTTTCTGAGATTGGCTGGTGGAATCAATCTCGCTCGTGTCTCTGTCTGAGATTCTGAGATTCAATTTTGCAGAAGAGATGCACCAATAAATTTCTTCTCCATTTTCAGGACCCGCCATAAAACTCCAGGAAGATGCTGGATTGCTGTCCGGGAATGACTGTAACTTTGCGGAAATGGCTACTGCAGATTTAAGCGCCCTGCAGATCCAGTGGAGTGTAGAGTATCTGCCACGCCTGTGTATTTTTCTATTGATTTGAAATAATGAAGTGGTCATACTCCTGAGTGTATTTTGTAATTGGATTGAAACTGAGCACTGGAAACGTTGCTGTAATGTTTAATTCATCCAATGTCTCATTTCACTGAAATGATTGATCTAGTCAGTGAGTTCCCACTGGAGTTCTGCATCACATACACACTCCTCTACTGAATTAAGCAAGATCTGACACTGACTACTGTATTGTTATATTGTTTCATAAACAAGCACTGAGCATTTTATTATGAACACTATACTAATACTTGGTACATCCTTTCTTTGTCCTTATAACCCTGTGTCTTAATTTCCCTGAAGGAACCTCCTAACGGGATCAATAAAATAATATCTATCTATCTAATCTATTTATCGCCACCCAGTTGCTTGTCCAGTATCTTGTCATCTCAAGACTTGACTACTGCAACTCACTCCTGGCTGGTCTTCCTATGCAAGCCATCAGGCCCCTGCAGCTGATCCAGAGTGCAGCTGCTCGACTGGTCTTCAATCAACCTGATGCTGTGTTCACTTCATTGGTTTCCTGTAGCAGCTCACATCATATTCAAAACCCTGATGCTCACCTACAAAGCAAGAAATGTACCAGCCCTTCCCTACCTAATGGTAATGGTCTAGTCTCGAGTCGCAGCTTGAAACCTTTGAGTGTCTAGTGCAGCTCAGCTTGACCCTCCATCCTTCAAGACACGTGGAACACTAGCATCAAGGTTCTTCTGTGTCCTAGCACCCAGGTGGTGGAACAAACTCCCACTGACTGTTCTAACAGCAGAGTCCCTCACAGTCTTCAAACACAGACTGAAGAGCATCTCTTTGTGGAGCACTTAAGCAGCACTAGTTTAAACACTTATTGTAAAGCTCTTATATTGTGTATAATTGTGTATCTTTCCTTCTTTTAGGTATTAGTGATGGTTTAGTTCTAACAGTGTCTGAACTGAAGAGTAGTTTAAACTCTAACCTGTCTGTACTAGCTGAGATAATTCTCTTAATGTAAACAAAGCACTTTTACATTTACATTTGAGGCATTTAGCAGGCACTTTTAACTAAAGCGACTTACAACTGGGGGTTAGGTGCCTTGCTCAAGGGCACTTCAGTCATGACCTGCCTGTAGATTGAACTGGCAACCTTCAGGTCACCAGAACAGGTCCTTAACCACTAAGCCCCAGCTGCCAACACTTTTGTATATCACTCTGGATAAGAGCATCTGCCAAATTCTGTAAATGTATTTAATTTATTGTTTAAAAGTTTAAGCATCCAACAACAGATCTCCTGAACATCTCACTAATTCCCACTAGTTGTGAACGAGATGAGATAAAAAAAAACCACTTCAGCCGTCTCAGATCTGCTGCTCAGATGAGAGAAAAAAGCCTCAGTAATCTCATGTCCTTTTGAGTTTCAGTCTCTAAAGTCTCACATTGTGCTCAGATATGCTAAAGTAATAACATTCATGTTATTCAATATTTCAATATGAACTCAACCATTTCTCCTCCAGGACTAAGGGTCTTCTCTATTTTGATGGTGAAAGACTGTTATGGAACAGAAGTACAGCCTTTCTTTTCTTTTATAACTGCTTCCTTTCTCCAAAGTGATGGAAAAGTGACCTTGAGATTCTGGTCAGTGTTGGCATAATTGCATCAGATAACTCCTGCAGATTGTTGAGGTCCACCTTTATTTTAAGAATCTCACATTCCACCACATCCCAAGTATGTTCTTTGAGATTCAGATCTAGTTGCTGGGAAAGCCAAGAAGAAAACTTATTGTCATCTTCATGAGACCTTTGCTTTGTTACGCGAGGCATTAACATGCAGGAAGCATCCATTAGACGATCAGCAAATTGGCAGTGGCAAATCAGGATTGATTGGGATTAACAGGCCACTCAAGTCTGCAGAAACTGTGAGTCATCAGACAGACTGGACTTTGCTCTGTCTGTGGTGGTCCAGTTTTGATGAATTTGTGCCGGCTGCAGCATCAGGTTTCTGTTCTTTGCTGGCAGAAGTGATACCAGATATGGTCTTCTGTGGTGTGATGTGTTTCTGCTCACCCCAATAGCAGAGAATGATTATCTGTATTTGGGTGGCACGGTGGCCTTTCAGCACTGAGGTCTTGGGTTTAAGTCCCTATCTTGGTGGTGTTTCCATGTTCTTCACGTGTCTGTGGGCTTCCTCCAGGGACTCCAGTTGCCTTCCACAGTCCAAACACAGGGAGATGAGGTGAATTCTCTACTCTAGATGAGTGAATGAATGTGTGAATGTATGTGTGTTTGCCCAGATATGGTTGGCACTCTGTCCTGGGTGACCCCCTTGTGTCTGATGCAGTCCTCCATGTGGATGGTCGTCTCCGGTTGAGACGCTGTGTGTGATTGGCTGCCGCTTTTCGCTGGTGTGTGTGGTTTAGTTCTGTGTAAATGGATTGTGTTGATTGTAATGCATCGCTGGGTTTGAGAAAGGTGTAATATAAGTGTAACATTCATTCATTCATCCATGTTACCCTGCAAGCAATGTCACATTCTGACAGTGTTGTTAATGTTATCTGTGTTGCTGCAACACTGATTCAAGGTGGTGATGAAGTTCTGTAGGGTTAGGGTGGTTCAGTATGCATTAACTTTTTTTCTTTCCTCTTAATCTTCCATTTGATGCTATACTACTGTCTAAAAGTAAGTATCATTTATGATCAAGATAAGTTGATATTTGGGGTCAATGCTCAATCAAATGAAATCAAATTGATTGTAAATGTAACTTTTACTAACACAGTGACTGTAAACACTGCTGCTTAGCTTGTTTAGTTTACTGACTTTTTCTGTTTTTATGCTTTAATTTTAAATATTCATTACATCTCACATTTTGAATTGCAGACCAAGTGTTTGTGATGCTGTTGATGACTCATATACTCAGTCAGTCATAGTGAGCATCGCAGCTCTACTCAGCAGTTTAGTTGTTAATAAAATGGTTTGTTTTTGGTTTCTGTACTTTTTGTTATGATGTATAAACTGGTAATAATCAATTATGAGACACTTTGCTGGCATGGAGCCTAAAAACCCTAAATATGAAGTCATTTTTATTTTAGTTTATTCAAAAACTTAACAAATGTGAGGTGACACTCTGTTTTCAATCAGCTACTAACCCTACTTTGGATATTTATGAGATAGGTATGAACACTCAGGCTCTTTGTTCAAGTTGACATTCCACACATTCCATGGCTGGTAGTCCACCAATGGAATGTCTGAAATCACCACATCATTATCATATAAATGAAAGATTGCCTCTTTTGGCGGGAAAATATGCGCAGCTATCTGACTCTCTCTCACAGACGTGTCTCTGCTTATTTATGCTCCTCTCACAAATATCTGTCTGCCAACTCCAAATGGTTACCTACATTCCTACTCCAAGCTGGATAAATATCACATTGCATGAACAAGTAGCTGATTGGATAGCAGCACCTTTTTATTGTATATCCTGGCCACAGTTCCAGCTTTGGTACCAGCTGATGAAAGCTTATCAACATCAAATACAAAGCTGTTGCTTCCTGAGATCATTCACACTGTTTAAATGCTGCAAACCATAATGAGCCAAACACCTAAAGCTCAGTTCACACCTCAGCCAGGTCATTTAGCACACACCACTAACGAAGCTCATTATGTTCTCCTTTTAGCTGATAACAGTTTATAGTGGACAGATCTAATGGATGTAAGGAAAGTGATAAGTGTCTCACTGCTGGTTTGTGTGTGTTTATGTTGATTCTTTCAAACCATCCATTTGCAGATCGGTTCTCATAAAGTCAGCCAGTCAGCACATCTCGTCATTGTGTTAATGATGACTTTAGTAATTAACACTATAATGAGTCAGTCTAAACTGGACTTACGACACAACAGTCTCATTTTACTGATGTATATTTATGAGGCTGGATGATAATATTTATAGCATTTTTATAGAG
This sequence comes from Crenuchus spilurus, assembly GCA_036984385.1. NCBI lineage: Eukaryota > Metazoa > Chordata > Actinopteri > Characiformes > Crenuchidae > Crenuchus > Crenuchus spilurus. The sequence goes on along the minus strand of BRDA01082903.1, from coordinate 12,757 downwards.
AAATCTGAATAGTGACACAGTTATGAGACAGATAATGTTCACAAGACTGTTTACGAGATCCAAAATATTACAGATTTGCTTACAACACTAATACTATAAAAGGTGTTTCTTTTGAAATTCATGTTTGAATTCTTTTCAAAACCTCAGATGTGGTTGATCCAGATCAAGACCTGCTTTGATGGACTTTGAGAGAAGTTTTGTTGACGTATTTAGAAAGAAATCACAGAGCAATTCAGGTGACTATTGAATGTTTGTTAGCAATGTCAGAAAAACATGATAAAATGTTTAAAAAATGGTTCTTCAAAGGTTCTTTGGTAAAGAAAATGGTTCTATAAACAACCATGAACACTCAAAGAACCCAAATGGTGTTTTGCATGGTAAAGGGTTTTTTTTTTCAGATTGATGAGGAATGTGTTGTAGTTGGTTCTATGCAGAACCTTTTTGAAAATGGTTCTATATAGGTCCAAAAAAGTTCTGCTGTAGTTACAATGCCAAGCTTGTAATAATAATAGAGAAACTTTTTGGTGTTATATAGAACCATTTACACTCTGAAAAGAGATGGTTCTTCAAGGTTCTTTAGTAAAGAACATGGTTCTATATAGAACCATAAACACTCTAAGAACCCAAAGTGTTCTTTCCATGGTGAAAAGATTCTTCACATTGATGAGGAATATGCTGCCGATGGTTCTATAAAGAAGCCTTTCTGAAAATGGCTATAATATAGGCCCAAAAAGGGTTCCTCTATTATTACAAGCTTCATATCATAATTACAGCAGAACCATTTTGGTGCTATAAAGAACAATTTTCAAAAAGGTTCTGTATAGAACCATCTACAACATATCCTCATCAATCTGAAGAACCCTTTCACCATGGAAAGAACCCTTTATCCACACAAAGGGTTCCTTGAGGGTTCATGGTTTTATATAGAACCATTTTCTTTACCAAAGAACCCTTAAAGAATCATGATTTTTAAGAGTGTATAACACATTCTTCATCAATCTGATGAACCATTTGAGTTCTTTAAGTGTTCATGGTTCTATATAAAACTATTTTCTTTACTAAAGAACCTTTGAAGAACCATATTTTTATAGTTGCATCCACCATCTTAGAGAACAAGCCAAGAACAGGAAGCAAGGAACCAAGGAAGTTTTTTACTCTTAAACTGATGCTATACATACAAAAACTGACTGAGTGTGAAGAACCCATAAAAATGTAAACCATCATTTAGGATTCAGAGTACAATTAAATTTAATAAAAACTCTTTACATTTTTACCAACAAAGACAAGATTAAAACTTTCAACCACACAGACTAGTCCGTGAGACCTTAATTAAGATCTAGACAGGGTCTTTGCAGCTTGAGTGAAAATCTGGTGAAGCTTTTTGATGGAAATTATCAAACTATTTAGGTGACTATTGAATTCTAGTTCTTGGTTCAAATAGTTGGCTTACAGCTCCAGTTCTAAACTGAAAGAATAAAAATTTGGACTCCAAACATGTCTTGGCTGAAGGACTAAACACAGTGTTAATGTAAAATATGTGAATGTGATCTCTGGGTGAACTATTCCAAGAAGAATTTAATATTGTCTCTTGCAACAAGTACCGATGGGAGTTGTGAAGAGCAGTGGGAACTCCCACAAGCCCCGTTTCCTGAGCTCTCGTCAGTGCTTGCAACATCTCTGTAATAAGAACCTTGAATAATTTGATCAAACGTTCTTTCTGGAATGTAAAATAGCAGCTACAATTGTCAAATAAAGTACAGTGGAACCTCAGTTTTCATCATTAACATGTTCCAAAGTGCTTGATGAAAACTGAAATGAACGACAACTGAAGAAATATTTCCCATAAGAAATAATGTAAATCTAATTAATTGTTACAAAACAATGAGAAATAAATACAAACGACTAATGAAATGGATAAATGAACATTTAACACCACTCTTACAGGTTTACGCTCTGTTTTAGAGTGTACTGGTGTGGTCCAGCCAGCAGCCTTTGTTTTGTACACCCTTTCTTGACCGCTATTTGTTTTCACACCTGTTTTTAGGCAGTAGAGCTGCGTGCTGTCATTTTAGTGATGTGTTTTAGTTTGTTCTGTTACCAAGGAGAAACAATGAGAAACAAAGCCAGAGAAACAATGAGAAACAAAGCCAGAGAAACAATGAGAAACAAAGCCAGAGAAATGAGAAATAAAGCCAGAAAAACAATGAGAAACAAATCCAGAGAAATGAGAAATAAAGCCAGAGAAACAACGAGAAACAAAGCCAGATACACAATGAGAAACAAAGCCAGAAAAACAATGAGAAACAAATCCAGAGAAACGAGAAATAAAGCCAGAGAAACAACGAGAAACAAAGCCAGAAAAACAATGAGAAACAAAGCCAGATACACAAAGAGAAATAAAGCCAGAAAAACAATGAGAAACAAAGCCAGAGAAACGAGAAATAAAGCCAGAGAAACAATGAGAAACAAAGCCAGATACACAACAAGAAATAAAGCCAGAGAAACATCGAGAAACAAAGCCAGATACACAACGAGAAATAAAGCCAGAAAAACAATGAGAAACAAATCCAGAATGTAAACAAAATGCTTTATTTTAGCAAAATTAGCAGTGAGTCACATTGGCATGCAAATGAAAACCAGGTGGATGAATGATAACTGGGACAAAATTTCCTTGAAAAGAATCAATTATATCTGAACTGTATGATAACCAGAGCAAACAATAACTGAGGTTCTACTGTATACAGAAGACGGTTTATGAGATTGTATTGCCAGCATTTTATCGACAAATTGATCAAACTTTACAGTCGGTATCATCTACCCTTCCCATTAACCTCAAATTGGAAAAATCAGTACTAAACTGTCCATATATAACAATCTTCAGTGTAGTTCTGTTCATACTGATAGACTAAAGAAGTGTAGCAGCTCATGAAGAAAAACACTGCCTCCATTTTAACAGACACATCCAGACATTCGTTATGTACATCGGTGGCTATTAAAGTGCCATTCTTAAAGGCCAGGGTTGCTATGTGAGGGACAGATAGTCTTAGTCTGTGTCACATCCCAGCAGTGAAATAGCACCGCACCTCTTTATGGGATGGGAGGAACTGGTGATAAAATCCACTGCTGAGTGGGTTTGAAGGCTTTTTACCAGCTGAACAGTGACTGGCTGGTTTTGAAGCAACAACAGCCAATCAGATTGCACAGGTGAGGTGGTTTATGGGGGCGGTCAGGGTAGTGTGAGTTATGGCTGGATGCTGTGTGCAGTTTTATAGACAATAAAGGTTGTGATGGAGGATGCCTGGCTGCTTTAATCCAAAGTGGGTGTACTAGCATTAAAAGAATGCTTCTGCTGAATGTTAATGTTAGCACAGGATGTCCCATTCATCACAGTTCCTGACCAATAACCACTATATGATGTGGGTGGTGTACCAGTGATTCGCTATCCAAAAATAGCCAATAGCAGCCCTATGGTCATAAACTGATTAGTAATGACTGGCTAGATGATGGCTGATACACACATACTGTATCAACACATTCCTAAATCTGTACATCTGCAGCTGGTGGAGCTACAAGAGAGGGGTTTCCGATTAAGTGGACACTGAGTGGAGTTACAAGAGAGATGTTTGTGATAAAGAGGACAGTATGTGTAGCTACAGGAGATGGGTTTCTGATATAAAAAAAGTAGGTGAAGCTACATCAGAGGGGTTTCTGATAACGAGAACAGTGGGTGGAGCTACAACAGAAGGGATTCTGATAAAGAGAACAGTGGGTGGAGCTACAGCAGAGTGGATTCTGATAAAGTGGCCACTTGGTGGAGCTCCAAGAGAGAGGTTTCTGATAATATAGCCACAGGGTGGAGTTACAAGAGAGGGCTTTCTGATAAAGAGAACATTGGGCGGAGCTACAAGAGAGAGGTGTCTGATAAACAGTGTAGCTATAAGGGAAGTGTTTCTGATAAAGTGATCAGTGCGTGGAGCTACAAGTTAGGAGTTTCTACTAAAGTGGTCAGTGGATGGAGCTATAAGAGCGCATTTCTGATAAACATGACAGTGAGTGGAGCTAAAAGAGAAGAGTTTCTGATAAAGTGGCAAGTGGGTGGAGATAAAATAGAGGGTAAAATAGCGGGTCTGATAAAATGGCCAGAGTACAGAAACATTGTTATTTAGCAAGAAGGATCAGATTCTTCAGACTCAACAGGTTCATCTCTGTAGGATGGCATTCAGAGAAGCACATGACTCCCTGACCACCATTCACCATTACGTCAGGTTCACGCACACGACCTCACACACCCACTCGATTGCATGCAATGTCCATTTTCTTTCACCAAATGTCATCCTGACCTTTAATTACTGACTGTTTGTGAGTGTCTCTGGGACGTATTGTATTGATTTCATGATCTCACCTGCTTCTCTAATGTCACCACCAGCTCTGCTCGCGCCCCTGCCGTGATCATAAGCTCCAGAAAAACGTTTGGAATCGATGTTTCAATTTGCAGATAAACGTGTAAAATCACTCTAAGGCTGGCTTTGTGTTGTGGACATGTTGTATGCCTGTTTTTAACACAACTTTTATGCAATTTGACAAATTAGAATCCAAAAGTATTATAGACTCTTTGAAAAATCTACTTGATATGGATGAAAGACTTTCCACACCTTACGTTACCTGTGAGAGCATTATGTGGAGGAAAAAGAATCCATGATAAAAGGTGAAACACTGTCCACACCTTCCTCCCATTATATTAAAAAATGAAGCTAATCACTAGAGGGCGCACTTGAGTAAATCCTCTGTGAATGGGAGTGGATGATGCTAAAAGGCTAAAAACACGAATTACTCTTCTCCGAGTTTTTTAAAAGCATTTTTAAAATTAATTTTAGAAAGTAAACAAATATATAACCTAAAATAATCTATGAAAAGTAGCAAATATTGCAGTGTTTTTTCCAAAAACAGCTTGTTTTTGTTGAGTAAAATGCTATTATCTTGGTTACTGAATGCTAATTGGTTAGCAAGTGACACAACATTCTGTTTTAAATTCCTAAAGACATGTTTTTAGAAATTACTAATTGTTTTAGATTTAGAAATGAGTTTTGATCTAAAGCAACAGCACCTGGCAAACCAGGATGGTAGGTGTCAACGTCTTCTTCTTTGAGTTTATCTGAAAAACCTCTCAGAAACCTGTTTGTTCTGTAGTAAACTTAACAAGATGTAAAATGTTAAAAAGTAGATTTTCCCTGATAAAGAAACCCAGTCTGAATAGTTGAGTGAGCTGTATTTCACTAAAACAAGATGCTACATTGTAGTTGGTAGGCTTTATGAGAGAGATCATCAACAGATCTACAGATAATGGCTTTTGGACAAATCAAGTGACAGCAGACGAAGTACTGCAGAAGCTTTCCCTCAGTCTGTATATGTGTCTTGACTACTGTAAAGTGTCTTGAGTTGGAGAAAGGCACTATATCCTTAAACTGTGAGAAAGATGATTGCAGGGTTCACTCTGCACTTATAATATACATTAACAGGTTTTACTTAACAACTGCCATGAACTACATCTGTGAAACCTGTGATATTTCAGATAGAAGGTCTATGAAATGATATAAATTTGCCTGTGAATTTTATATAATTTCATATATATTTGTTATAGAATTTTACTGAATTTGGTAGTATTTTGATAGAAATTGAAAGACTTAGATAGGACTTTGATATGAACTGATATAATTTGATATAATTTGGTTGTTATTTGATAGAATTTGAAATAATGTGATATAATTTGGTAGGAAATTGATATAATTTTACAAAATTTGAAAGAATTTGATATGAACTTGATGAAATTTTATATGAACTTGGTATACATTGATATAATTTGACATACTTTGATACATTTTGATAGGATTTTGATAGGATTTCATAGGAATGTGATAATTTGATATACTTTCATATAATTTGATAAGAATTTGATAGAATTTGATAGGAATTTAATAAAATTGTATATAATTTGATAGGAAATTTATAGAATTTGAAAGAAATTGATAGGAATGTAATATAATTTTATAGATTGGGATAGGAATTTTACAAACCGGATTCCAAAAAAGTTGGGACATAAATTTTATAATAAACATAAATTACTGAGAAAAAAGTAATATTTAATCATAATTAGTCAGTAAAATACTTTTTTAAACATAGTGACATTTTAGTTTTAATGTTGAATAGTCATTTACTCCAAATGGAAAATTCTAACAATGCAACAAAACAATTTCTGATTAACATTAAAACAAAAATAGCCCTGAAATATGTCACTTTATGTGTAATGAATATAAAATGTTAGTTTAGTTTGAATTAAACTTTTTCAAAAGACTGGTATTTTTCTGTGCACTAGTGTTTTTACAAATATCAGATCATTAATTACAGTACCAGTCAAAGGTTTGGACCTTCTCATTCAATGTTTTTATGTTTTTCCTACAATGTAAATGAATACTGAAGTCATCCATACTATAAGTGAATGAATCATGTAGTAAACTTAAAAGAGTTAAACAAACCAAATTATGTTTTAGATTTTAGATTCTTCAAAGTAGACACAACTGATGTCTCAAACACATTAAGAGGCAAGAAATGCAAGTCATGAACTCTTGACAAGACACAGCTGTTAACTGAAAGCCATTCCAGGTGACTACCTCATAAAGCTGACTGAGAAAATGCCAAGAAAGCTGCATCTAAGCAAGAGGTGCCTACTGTGAAGAATGTAAAATATAAACATATTCTGATTTGTTTAACCAGAATATCTATCCAAAATTTTGACTGGTACCATAGATTAACTTTTTGGGTACAGAAACATTTTCACTACCTATTTCTCATCCTTCCAGATGCCTCCAGTTTGAAAGTGGTGGATTATTTTCTTCTTCTTCATCACAGCCCTGACAACAGTCAGCCAGTCATACAGTGCAAGGTCTACTCTGACCCACTTTCACTGGCTCTCTAATGAAATGTGCTATGAGAGAGAGAGAGAGAGAGAAGGATGGGTGAGAGATATTGGCTCTCTCTTGTTTTGCTTTAAAATTAATAGAAGGCTAATAAGAGTTTAGATGGGGACAGAGCGAGAGAGAGAGAGAGAGCGAGAGAGAGAGAGAGAGAGCGAGAGAGAAAGATGACTAAGCCTTTCTCGCTCGCCTTTTTGGAGGTAATGGGTCTAAACCCCCAACACGGCGGCTTATTAGAGCCAAACGGGCCTGTAATTTAACATCGTTCCCACATGTACAGCTCAGAGTCGAACGGTTCCGTCAAGCAAAAATAAATTGAGCTCATTTATACAGAACCAATATTAAAGCCCACAGAGTCTGGACTGGTCCATTACTGCAGAAATCCTAATCCTAATCCTTCACACTCATCTACAATCATCACTCTCTCTTTACTCCTCCTTTCATCTTTTCTTATAAGAGAACAATCTGCACCATCTCTCTCTCTCTCTCTGTCTGTCTGTCTGTCTGTCTCTCTCTCTCTCTCTCTGTCTGTCTGTCTCTCTCTCTCTCTCTCTCTCTCTCTCACACACACACACACACACACACACACACACACACACACACACACACACAGTCCTGATTCATACACACTTCTTTCACACATTTTATTCTCTTTCTTTTTTCTCTCTTCTGTATTCTTTCCCCTCTCCTCTTCTTTCTTTCTTTCTTTCTCATTTTTTCTTTTTCTTTCTCTTCTTTCCTTTTCTTCTTTCTGTTTTCTCTTCATTTCTTTCTCCTCTTTCTTTCTTTCATTGTTTAGAGGTTTTAGACACGCACACACACATACAAGTACACACACAAACACACACAAACTCGTACAAACACACACACACACACACAAACACACTTGTGTGCTGTAGCTGACAGAGATGTGATGATTGGAGCTGACATGGTTTCACAGTCAGAGTGTCAGATGGGCTCGTGAGCTCATGTTTATGTACTTCTATGTTTAGCTGAACGTCTTTCCACATTTAGCTCATCAAATCCAACATTGTCGTGGTAACTGATCTCAGCACAGCTTCCACCAATCAGAGTGTGGAAAAGGATGTCACATGACCAACCTCCGGTGTGCAGACTAGATACAGTTCTGATCTGTGAAGAATCTGACATAAATCTAAAAATAATCTCAATCCATACAATAAACTGTAAATGTATGATGTTCTGCTGAAGCTCATGTTAACACGGGTCTCCGTGCAACCAGCCTCCATTTATTCCTGTTACCATCATACACCTCTATAAAGTGGGCATCCATTTGTTTGGGACTCCAAGGTTTTATTTGAGTTCAACTTGCATACAGTATTACAATATACTCAACTGTAACCTCTGTGTCGCCAAAATACCCTATTGGCACAGTTCATCTGTGTCACAGCTTTGTTACCTTCACTGGCTCCATTTAGCATCAAACTAAACCCAAATAAAACCCTGATGATTGTCTACAAAAACAGACATTAATAGTGATGATAAAAGCCTAATCTGTACCTCAAGCCTTTAGAGCTTAAAGTGTGGCTCGGCTTGGTCACCATCTTACACATCAAGTATCAAGCCATTTCTCTGTCTTTGTACCCAGATGGTTCAATTATTTTTTTAAGATTAGATTAAACTTTATGCTAGAAAACAGAAAGCTGTCAAAACTAGCACTGAAATGGTTTTGCTGCCATCAGCTACATTTGTTTACATCTAGTTCACCTACTGTCATAACATAGAAATTTGAGTGAAACTTCTTTTGAGGCTCAGAGCCATAGGTCAGGTGTGTTACTCATAAAATTTGTGGTGTTTCAGTTCAGGGCAGATTGTAGTGTGTGTGCCTTTATGACTAACAATGATCAAGGAGAGAAAAATTGGTAAATAATGTCATTATATTTAAACTTTCTTGCCAATGTGATTGCACACAATGGAATTTGACCTCCACATTTAACCTATCCGTGCAGTGAAACACACACTAGTGAATATACTAGACTGTGAGAACATGTGCCCAAAGCAGTGGGAAGCTCTATCCACGGCACCTGGGGAGCAGCTGGGGGTTAGGTGCCATGCTCAAGGTCACTTCAGTCATTACCTGCCTAGGGATCAAACCAGTGACCTTCCGGTTACAAGACCTAACTATCAGGTCATGGCTGCTTCATACAGGGACAGCGAACACTGAATGAAGACTCTTTGTGTTTAAATAGTTTTATGTGTAATGTTGCTTCTATCTAGTTATCAGTACTGGTTCTCGACTCTGGCTGTGTTCTAATTCACAGGCCCATTAGGAGTAAGTGTGTTGCTCCATCCACCTAAGGGCCCCAGTCATGGGTCACTTAGTGCATCTTTGTAAACACATGCTAACTGCTCCAAACCTGCCAGCATGTCATGCATGATTTGATTAATTGCAATTCCAGCCTTATTTGCTATCTCGTGGTCTCTTGTACTGAATGTTTATGAAGAAGCACATCAGCCCTGGACTGCAATCTACATCAGCATACTAACAGGACTGATCACAGGGGGACATGTTATTTCTCTACCAGTTCTACACAATTAGTCCATTTTGGTGTTCACAGCATATGTTCATCATGCAGAATTTGGGCAAAAATTATTTTTAATTAAATTATGTTTAACACCCTGTCCTGGGATTAGCTAAGATGCCCAGGGCAGGACAGGGTGCAAATCTACTGCTGGGTACCCAATTCTCCTGACCTCCACATTTTGGACTGTGGAAGCCCACACAGACACAGTGAGAACATGAATATTCCACAAAGATTTTGGGATTTGAACACAACACCTCAATGCTGAGACATTATCAATTAGCCAATAAATCCAGTATTATCCAAAGCCCCTTTTCCATCAAACAATGAAAGAAAGGTTGTTATAAAAAACATGATCTTACACAAAAAGGACAATAGACCAAGGGACACACGTGCCCTCATTTTGTTGCCACCCGGATGGGCATAATTAATTCCATCCTGAGCTCAGCTCGTAAATAAACGCATTTCAAGCCGTTAATGAGACTCTCAGAGAAACCTGGGGAGGGGAGTCAGCTGTGCAGTTTGATTGACAGTTTCATTTATTGTGGGGAGCAGCTATTGGGTGAATAAAAGGGGCTTTGGTTGCGCTGGCCAATTAAAGGCTGATATTGAGAAGGTCTCCGTGGAGACGTGGCCATTAGCAAGTGATTGGATCCGGCAGCAGGTGCGAGCGGCTGGTCGGCTTTGCTGGAAAATGTCTCGTCCCTAGGCTCCTTACCCTCATACATATACACACTCTCTCTCTCTCTCTCTCAACCACACACAGAGGTCTCTCTGTTTCCACTTTTAAACATCCCTCACCCACTCTCCCAGGTGCACATTTCAGTTTGATCTGATACCCATCCAGCATATTAAAGCCTTCAGAGCTTTCTGCTCTAGTGTGCATCAAACAGACATGGAAGGTTTTGTTGCTTTTGGAAGAGCTTCATTATTTCTTATGAATTTTAGATAAACACACTTAAATGTTGGAAACTGAACTTTGTAGGAATTCTGACCTTTTCATTTTCTTGTCATCACACATAATGTCTTCAATTGGGTGTTCAAATCATCCCGTCCACCCTTGGATCTTGTCCGACATCATCATCTTTAATTCTACAAAAGTTTAGGTGGCTACTAAAAGTTCGCTTGCATACCACTGGTGTGCCAACATGCGTCCTGGTCTGAGAAAAGTTCTGACCCAATCAGGGCTGATCTGAGGGCTCTAGAAGTTTTTATTTGGTTTACCAAGAGAATCATTTACATGTATACAGCATTATTTCTCTTTGAGTTCAAATTAATTGCACAAAAAGACCTCAAGAAAGGAATAATTAAATTATGATTTCTTAATATTATTGAGATCTTACCTGTCTTGAGAAGGTAAGACAGGGGGGCAGCCGGGGGCAGCCGTGGCCTAGTGGTTAAGGATGTGGTCTGGTGACCTGAAGGTCGCCGGTTCGATCCCCGGGCAGGTCACGACTGAAGTGCCCTTGATACGTTCGCTTGAAAATCATCGGTGGATTTGAAAACATCTTAATTTCTACTACTACAGCCTGTTCTAGGTTCCCACC
>BRDA01082900.1:3482-16953 GCA_036984385.1 Crenuchus spilurus | reverse complement strand
ACATCTCAAAAAGCTTGGGACAGGGTCAATCAATCAATCAAATTTTATTTATAAAGCGCTTTTTACAACTGATGTCACAAAGCAGCTTTACAGGGTTAGCAATAACAGACATAAAATCATTAATCCCTAATCCCCGGTGAGCAAGCCAACGGCGACAGTGGCAAGGAAAAACTCCCTCAGAGCTGGAGGAAGAAACCTTGGGAGGAACCAGACTCACATGGGGGACCCATCCTCCTCTGGTCTGCTAATTCTAAGTGTGTGATGAATCATAATCATATGATCTTGTTGTAAAGTTCAGGTGAGCTGATATGGTGACAGTAGTGGGACAGGAATGATGATGATAATGGGTGCAATGATAACGGCCAGAAAGTCCATTTGAACTCCAATGTAGGCAGTAGAGTAGGGTATCTGGAGCAGGCCACAGTAGCTGGTCGTTGGTGGGCATCTGATCCAGGGAAGCATCATGGAGAGAATAGTAGTCAGCCTTCCATCAACCTTGGACCGGACCGGTGGGCAATCACTCACTCGCAAAGAGACAAAAAATTGAATTAGTTCTGTTTGGATTTATAGAGCACAAGGATTATGAGACATATCAGAGTGTGGCTATTGTCATGTCATCTATTGTGTAGCATCACCTCTTCTTTTAACAGCAGTCAGTAAACATCTGGGAAGTGAGGAGACCAATTTTTGGGAAAGGAAAATGATTTGTTTTATGTAGCATTCTAGCTGCTCAACCGTCCTGGATCTTTTTTGCTGGACTATTCATTTCATGATACACCAAATGTGGTCTGGACACCAGACAGGCTGGTTTAGTAGCCTGACTCATCTTCTGTAAAGTCATGCTGTTGGATACAGTATGTGGTTTAGCATTGTCATTAATGGCCTTGCAAGAAGTTGTCTGGATGGCACTGTGTACTGAATTCAGCCCCCTTGGTTTTTTACCTATTTTATTCAATTGTAACCTCTCTTTAAATGTTTTCTTAATCTGAACTACATGTGATGTGTCTGCACAAAATACTGTAAGTTACTGAAGTGAATTGAGATTTTTTTTTAATAAAAAACTGAAAATTGACACATGCATATGTATTCACCCCCTTTGCTATAAAGCCCCTAAAAGTTCTGGTGCAACCAATTACCTTCAAAAGTCACAAGCTTAGTGAAAATAAGTACACCTGTGTGCAACATAAGTGTCACATGATCTGTTAGTATATACACACCTTTTCAGAAAAATCCCCTATTATTATGCTAATGAGAATTGTTGAAAGTTCCGAGCTGTCCCTGCGCTCTGAAAGTGGAACAGATCTTTGGAGAATGTTTTATCATAACTATAAAAACATTTTATCACAACCTAAATTATTCCTTTGGTTTGGCTAAAATTTTAATAAAGTACAATATACATGAGTTGTGGTGCGCATATTAGCTGACAAATGTCATCAACGCTGTTCTGCCCCCAACATATTACTGTATTCTAATGTCTCAGGTGTGGGTGCAAGGTTGCAAGAAATGTGTGTGTGTGTGTGTGTGTGTGTGTGTGTGTGTGTGTGTGTGTGTATGTGTGCGTGTGTGTGTGTGTGTGTGTGTGTGTGTGAGAGAGAGAGAGAGAGAGAGAGAGAGAGAGAGAGAGAGAGAGAGAGAGTGAGAAACACAGACAAAAAGCTAAATATCCATCATTAGAAAAACAGTTCTTTGATTATGTGGCATTATAGGTTTTGCATTTAGAACATCATGGAGTTGTTTTTTTACTTGATCCCACCTACTGTAAATTGTAAAATGTGACTGATTTTATCCTCTGTAACATTATAATTATGTAAATCTAACACTGAAGTCCTTTGGTACAGCTGCCTACATCATAACCAATAAGAGAGCTCTGTTGCCTGTTTTGACTGCAATCTATGTAAAGAAGCTACATACAAAACATTCCGTTTAAGAAGTTGTCATGTACCCTTATGAGTAGAACCTTAACCCTTTTATGCATGATGGACAGTTAATGTCATTATGTTCTATATGTATTGGTTTTAATGTTAGAATTGACTGACAGCTTCTTTCTCTTGTCATGCCCCAATGTTGGTTAGTAACTGCAACCGTAACAAAACACATGGTAAACAAAAATGACTGACATATGTTTATCATATTGAAAGGCAGATAAAATCATTTTGGAGGGAAATCATGATAGATTTCTTTCATCATTCGTGCATGAAAGGGTTAAAGTATGACCTAAGCCTAACCTGTCATAAATCAAATACAATTAAAACATGTAGTTTTTAAAGGTAGTGATGTTGTAGGTTAGCACTGTTTTTGTCTTGTTTTGCTAAAATATTTGGACATTTTTTCATGAAATACCATCACACACACACACACACACACACACACACACACAAACACACACACACACACACACACACACACACACACACACACACACACACACACACACACACACAGTGTCTGGACAAACAGGGTAATTTCTCACCTGGACCTTACAGGTAAGTGTGTTGAGAAAAACAAGTTTTCAGGATTTCTGTTGCCATGGCAGTGCATTGCAGCTATCATAAGGAGAGAGAGACAGACAGAGAGAGAGAGAGAGAGAGAGAGAGGGAGGGAGAGAGAGAGCAAGGACAAGTATGTTTCTCTTTCAAAAATGTTCATGTTGTTCCTGGATTTCATTGTCTTATACGAATTAGCAACTTGAACTGACCTTCTTCACTCTGCACTCAGTGTTTAGTCTCCAGTCCTGTTGTCTGCAGCAGCTACAGCATCACTGTGAGACTGAGAGGAAGAAAACATACAAATCACAACTCATTATGCAGTTATCTGATATGCAAAATACAGACATAGATTGTGTAACTCATCTTCTCAGAATCCCATTACCAAATTCCAGCCTTGTGCTTCTGTCTGTCCAGGCAGTGATGATCAAGTGTAACAAACATCCTGATGACATAAGATATCTTTTTTTACAACAGTTAGTTAAAGATGCACCATTTAATCAGTCAAGATATGTTTGATGACTGAAGTTTGCTTAATAATAATTAGCATCAAGTTAACTATTATCCAAAATTAACACACGTTTTTGATACTGTATGACATACTATTATGCCTAAAAAAGTATATTGCATAGCTGAAATCAACAGCAGACATCTATAAGCATAAGATGTTGTCAAATTCAAGCCTAACTGAGTTCTTTTTCCTCCACCAGTTTACATTCCAAGTTGGTGACTAAGGGTGCTTTCACACCTACATTGTTTGGTCCAGACTTTTGGACTTTGGTCCAAAACAAGATAGCAGGTGGGAAAGGGGCCACGGACCACAGCCTGAACCAAAAGAGCAAAAATTTGGTCCGACATAAGAAAAGGTGGTCTCAGTTCAGATCTACTGAACCATGGTCCGGTTCCTGTGCAGTGTTGTCTAGAAGGTTCAGACTTTCGGACAAAATACAGGAAGTTGATGCAGGCATTAACAACATTCAACAACAATAACAGAAGTAAAATAAGTGGAACAGAGTCATAGTAGCACATGGAGTGATGAGGAGATGACATGTTTAATATAATTTTAAAAAGTCAGCTTATACACAAAAATGCTGAAACGTGCAACTTATTTTCTGAGAGGACGAGAGAGAAAGGAGATGACTGGATGACACAGCAAACTAAACTAAACTAAACTAAAGAAACTGCGGCAGCAGTATATAAAAGTATTTAAATGTGTCAGACGCATGTCCTACTACAAACCAATCAGCGTTGAGTGTAGGAAGATGCACCTGACGTAAGTGATGACGACAGCATGTAGGCGTGTAATAATAAAAGTCTTTGGTGTTCTTGCAATAATGCAGTGTGAAAACAAACCTAACTGGGCCAAATATATAGTAAGTAACAAACACACAAACTTTTCAGGTGTGACACCCTAAAACCCTAAAGCCCTACTGCCCCCTTGGGTCTCCTCACAGACTGGTTAGTGTCTGGTGCTCAAGTCTCCCTTCTATCAATGTGCCAGACCTCAGCAGTAGGACCACAGCCTTCCCATCTCCCTAGCTAGTCACCAGGCCTAGCCCTGGGCTGTTTTGTGATGCCTAAATAAAGCTCTTTATTATGGATGATACTTGTGTCTCTGAGTGCCCTGCTTTACACATGGCCATCACAGGGGATTTAAATCATGTTTCAATCCCCACCACCTTAACAAAATGATTAACTGTGCAATCAGGGAGAAGAGAGTACTGGATTTTCTGAATACAAATGTTAAAGATGCATACAGTTGATCTGCCCTCCATCCACTGGGAGGTTTGGGTCACAACTTGGTTCTAATGACTCCAACATAGTGGTCTGTGATCTAATGGCAGCCAGTGATGAAAAAACAATTATACGGTGGGAACCAGAGGCAGCAAAGGGTCTGCAAGTCTGCTTTGAGACCTCAGACTGTAAGGGGGGTGTCTTGTGTGAATAAGCTTGTAAGGTCATCAATAGGACACGAGGGGCAAGAAGTACCAATTACACAAGAAGAAACAGGCCTTCAGACTGAAAGATAAAAACCTGCTAAGGATTGTGCAAAAAGAGCTGAAGGTGAGACTGAGGCAGAATAAGCAAACCTACAGAATGACACTGGAAGTTTGACTCCAACAGAACAAAGTTAAGGAAGTATGAGCCTGGTAAGAGGCAGATCACTGGCTTCAAGACAAAACAACAAATTGTGGGTGACTGTTTGAATATAGCCAATGAGCTAAATGTAATTGCACCTTGGAGGTGACACCCAACCAGATGAAGGTCTCTGTGGTTACTGTAGAAGGTTAAACTGAGCAAATCTGTGGGACCAGATGGAATCAGCCCAATAATACTGAAGGCGTATGCCACTCAACTCTTTGGGATACACCAGCATCTCTTCAACCTCTTAAACATGAGCAGGTCCAAAAAAGTAATCTACTCCCTCTTTCAATGACTACAGTACAATGGCGCTCACATCCCATATCATGTAGGTCCTGGAAAGTATTATCAAATCTGAGCCTACAGGTCAACCCTTTCCTCGACTCATTGCAGTTTGCTTATCAGCAGCAGATGGGCGCAGATTATCAAGATCAACCAGATCAACACCACAGTAAGAATCACGTTTTGACTTCTCAAGTGCCCTCAATACAATCCAAACTTTGAAATTTATATAAGTACTTTTTACAACTGATGTCAGGTGTATTAGGCCCTGCCCTTGATCACTTGGGTACTGGACTATGTTGGACTATGTTGTCAGGTGCATCAGGGATGAGCAGGAGGGAGAAAACGAAGACCTGGAGAGCTTTGTTGATTCAATCAGTCTGTTACCATCATGGCTAAGACCATTGAGCTGGTAGACTCCTACAAAAAACCTGGGTTTACTAATAGACTTGAATGGCCTCAGGCGGTGTACAAGAAGGGGATGAGAAGACTCTACTTCTTGAGAAGGCTCAGGTCCTTTATTGTGTGCAGTAAGATTTTGCTGACCTATCAATGTTTGATGCCATATGTTGGGAATGCAGCATCAGAGGGAGAGATGTGAAAAATGTGACCCCGCCAGGGAGAACCAGGCCAAAGTCACTGGGAAACTTATTGGGATATGATGTCAATATTGTGTCACTCACATTAGAGACAAAACTTAGCCACTCGGTATTATTGCTGTAAATGAAAGATAACAGTCTCAGATATCTATCAAAGTACATATTTTAATCAAAAACAAAACTTAAATTCACAAAAAAGTTATTTTGAAAAAAACAAATTTTGAAAAAAAAGAATGACTTTGACCTGATTTTCCCTGGCGGGGTCACAAATAAACTGATCAAGAATGCGAGCTCCATTTTGGGCTGCTTACTAAATGGCTGTGAGGTGGTGGTGGAGCAGAGGTCACTTAAGACACTCACTGACAATACCTCACACTCACTTCATGACCTCCTGGTGTAACACGTGTCTCAACTTTACATAAAACACGTTTATTTTATGTGCACGAGGGCACTAAACAGGCCGGTCACACACGCATAACATGACTTCACAGGGATTTACATTAAATGAGCGACAAAACACAACACACAAGGGAGGGTTTAATACACAACATGATTACACTGGAATGAGAGGCAGGTGGAAACAATATGACGTGACTTGGGGAATGCCCCACGTGGGCGCCGTGACCTGGGGAACACCCCACGTCAGCACCGTAACTTGGGGAGCACTTCATTTGGCCTAGGAGCATGGCTGAGCATCTCTCCTATAGCTGCTCTGGACCGATGCACGGCTGAGGGCGTAGACTCCGCGCCAACAGGGGCAGAGGGGATCTCCTGTGACACAGGCTGATCGGCCTGTACAGCCTCCGGAGCAGGCTGGACAGTGCTGCGCTGAGCCTGCGCAGACAGTGACGGAGGGTGTGGGAGCCTCCGTGATGACCTCAGCTGGGGGTGGAGCCTCCGCAATGATCTCAGCTGGGAATGAAGCCTCCTTGATGACTGATGACCATGTCCTCCACAAGTGTGAGATCGAGCTGCCCAAGCCTACGTCATCCTTCTCGCTCCCATAGCCCCTGCCCAAAAAAATCTCCCATCTGGGGAGAGAGAACGGGTCCCACCAGTCACGAGTGCAGTAGGGCTGAAAAAAGTCCAGAAACTCTGCAGGAAGGTGGGTAAGATGTGGTCTGATGAGGTCCATGACCTCACTCACCCACCAACTACCACGGTGAATCTGGATCCTCCGCTCCACGCACTCGCCCCTAGTGCAGCCCTTTCCCCGTTTTGGGTTGCTCATTCTGTAACACGTGGCCTGGAGACACGAGAACTTTACACAATACATATTTATTTTATGTGCACAAGGGCACTAAACACACACATAACGTGACTTCACATGGATTTACATTCAGTGAGCGATAAGACACAACGCACAAGGGAGGGATTTATACACAACATGATTACACTGGAACGAGAGGCAGGTGGAAGCAATAACATGTCATGACCAGGGGGTGTGTAACATGATGTAGATACACAGACGTAGATGGGGGCCATGTGAGGGCATAACACCTGGACATACTTTCAGCACTTTCAGCAACAGACTCATTCAGCTGTAACAAGGACATCATGTGTACCAACAGCTCTGTACAACAGCTCTTCACTGTACCAGGGCATTATTGTACACCGAGTCATTAACATGACAGGCTCACCAGGCAACTGTATATCCAGCTCTTTCTTCTCACATGATTAAGCACTGTCACCTTGCCTATGCATCTGTGCATCTGTACATATTGAAAAAAAAATAGATCATTATTTGTTTACATGAGAAGCATTAAGTTTGGACAAAGGAAAACATTGCATTTCAGCATTAAACCTTATCCTGTCTGTGAAACAAGGTGGTGGTAGTATTATGGTATGCCCTTGTTTTGCTGCATGTGGGCCTTGACAGCTTGCCATCCATCATTGATGGAACAAATGATTACAAATTATAGCAGCAAATTCTAAAGGAAAATGTCAGGACATCTGTCTGTGAGCAGAATCTCATGAGAATGTGGGTCACATAGCAAGACAATCACCAACCTGTTCTACCAAAGAATAGTTAAAGAAAAATAAATGAAAAATCTAATATTTTTGTCTCATTTGTTTGATTTGGTTGTCTTTTTCTACTTTTTTACATTTTAGGTCAAATATATGGCGAAATATTGACAATTCTAAAGGGTTCACAAACTTTCAAGCACCACTGTAAATAACTCAACAGTCTAGCTCATGAAAGTTACTCAAATGTAAGGTTACTTTGCACCAGTACGGGGTTGTTTTAACTCTTTTCTTGGTTTGTTGTCTTAGATTGATTTTGTTTGTTTTTACATCTCATACAGTATATTATTTTTTTAGTGAAAACAAACATTATATCTAACACTGGTTAATTCATCAATCCTTACAGCCTGAAAAGTATCATTTCCAGCATAGCTCTACAGGAAATAAAACACTATTTGTTTTGGTTCCATTTGATAGATAGTAATGTTGTAGTAATGAAGTGCTGTCTCAGTCTTGTCTTGGTCTCAGGCTGAGGTAGAGCCTGGTCGTTTTGTATGCAATGACAGCACTTTGGTCACATGACACATTAACTACACATTTCAGCGGCATTGCTCACACATTTGCACAACAGGGGGCTTTTTCTGTCCTATATAGAGATTTTGCTTAGTCAGGGGCCTGTCTGTGGTGCTGCAGCTGGAACCTTCTAAAACTCATGTGTGTGTCCCAGTCTTATGTAAGACAGTGTTGTAGGATAAAGCTGTATTTTTGGAATAAAGTCATAATACTTTGAGAATAAAGTTGAAAAGATACAAGAATACATTCATAATCTTTTGAGAATAGCACAGTTATAGAGGCTGAAATTAGTTTTTTTTATTATGTCATATAATGTCATTATTATATATTAACAATCAAATAAATCTCTTCTCTACATGCCTAAATCAAATCTGCACTCATGTTGGTTACCAGTCTGTCACATAATAAATGGACATTTAAGTTCTACAATATTTTATGCTAGATTTTACTAAATGATGTAAATGATGAAATATAGTATTATGTATTAATATATCTAATATATCTAATGTATGTATGACAATGAATGTACAGTGAATTACAAACTACTACATTTTTTTTAAGAAAAAATCTGAATCTGGTCTCAGTCTCAGACATTGTTTGTCTCAGTCTTGACTTGGACTTGATATGTCCCAGTCTTTGTCTTGACTTGCACTTAGCTCTACTCATCTTGACTACAGCAGTAATGTAAAGTAGTAAAATGTGTACATTTTAGTGAAGTTGAAAATTGGCTCAAACCAGCATTTACTTAGAAAAAACAGCTCAGTTTAGAGTTCTTAAGAATTCATTTCAGTATGATTAATACTGCAATTCAACATAAATTGAATACCAAGCAGTTAATTTCACTTAAACAAAGTTTTATCTGAAATAATGTTTACAGAGCATGTGTACATGCCTGCTCATTTTTGTTATCGAATAGAAATAAAATTTGTTAAAATTTAGCTGTATTTATTGTCTTGAAATAAATAAATAAATAGCATTTAACTGAGCTGTAAATTTCACTCTGAATATGTGTTTATATTCTCACTCAGAAAGTATAGCATAGAGCATAGAGCATGCTTATCCATTTAACTATTCCAAGGCAATGGCATTAAGGTCAATTTGAATCAAGGTCATGTCACAGCTAACCTGGGAGCAGATCATTAAAGTGTGATGATGTTATAATAAAGTCAGAGCAAATTAAATTAAATATGACTGGATCAAACAATTCACCACCTGGTTTTGGGTCACACCTGCACAGTCATGTGACTGGGATGCTGTGTTAATAATACTGTAATCATGGCATTCCCTATGACACATTGGCAATTGTAAACATGTTAAATCTAGCTAAATCTAGTTAATATAGATAGATAGATAGATAGATAGATAGATAGATAGATAGATAGATAGATAGATAGATAGATAGATAGATAGATAGATAATTTATTGATTCAGGAATATACCCACAGCCACCAAGTTTTGAACCTTTTTGAATCTGCATTCTAATCTTTTAAATGTAATTTAATTTAAAAGAAGGGATGTGGAAATATACAGTAAGAAGTAACTGGTGAATATATTAAAATGTCATTATCATACACTTTTTACACATCTTACTGGTAAATGAGTTGAAGCACTAGAATAGATGCTAGCAGCAGATGTAGGTTCTGCAGTGCTCTGAATAGGCTGAGGCCAGATATGGTCTGTTTCTCAATATGCCTTCTTGCATGTTCTTACATCCTTATGTCCTTTTATGTCACCTTCCACTGCACATTACATTCCAAAATCCAACAACACAAATGCCGAGACAGTGCTAAATGAGTTTGAAAATACATGAGGAATCAACAGCAAAGTGCTTGAATCATAGTTTGGTAAATATTTTATATGTAAACAAAGTTTGTTCTGATACTGTATTGTAGTGCGTTCATTCTTTCAAGGTCCATTCTTCACCTTCTTGCTACTGAGAAACAGTCGTGGTATTGTACTTAGAGACAAAATTAATAAACATTTCCATCTGAAGAAGAGATGATGGACCTTCCTCAATAAAAATGATGAGATATGCAGATTTGGTTACTGAAGTGAAAAAAAATGTGAGTGGCAGGCATAAATAAAGTCAGCGGAGACAGATTTGCAGAAAAATCTGCCATATCATTACTGATTTACTTAGTATTTCGAGGTCATGTGCAAGTCATAGTCATGAAGGAATTTTCAGAAGTAGCTGGAAGAGCAGATTGGATGAAGAAGCACGCATGTTGTGATTGACTGGGTAGATGTGAGTAACGTTTTTAGCATAAGCCTTTGATGTAATGATATTGGTGTAGTGCACACAGAATTCCACACAGAACTGGTGGCACTGAGCATGTATTATTAAAGGAGCAGGATGCTCTATGACTGGTTAATTACATTTAAGTAGATAAAGATGACATCAAGATTCGATCTTTGCTTTAAGTATCTGCTGTGAGGTTTTTATTGCTGTGCTGATGAGGTTTTTATGATGGAATAGAGTGTTTTCCTTTCTCCTAACAAAATGTTCTATTTTGGCATCATCCATCCATAAGACATTGTTCCAATAACATTTTGGCTTGTCCGTGTGAAGTTTGGAATGGCAATTTGGCAGCAATGTTCTTTTTTAAAGGAACAGATTTTTTCTTGCTGCCATGCACACAACTGTTGTTCAGTGAAGGTAACTCATGAAGTTACCTTGGGTTCCTTTGTGACTTGATGAACTATTACACGCCTTGCTCTTGGAGTGATCTTTGTTGGTCAACACTCCTGAGGAGAGTAACAAGTAAGGTCTTAAATTTCCTCCATTTGTACACAGTCTGTCTGACTGTGGATTGGTGGAGTCTAAAGTCTTTAGAAATGGTTTTGTCACCTTTTCCAAACTGATGAGCATCAACAACTTTTTTTTTGTTTTTGACACACTTCCACAAGCATGTGTTAAGGTCAGTCTTTTCTAGATCTCTGTTCTTTAATAAAAAGGGCACCCATTCACGCCTGATTGTCATTCCACTCATTAACAACATGCGAGTCAAATTTCATCTTTAAATTATCTGCTAATCCTAAAGCTTCACATACTTTTGCCACTCACAGACATGTAATTTTAGATCACTTACCTCAAGAAATAAATGATCAAGTCTAATATTATATCTACTTTTAGGACTTGTGTCACATTCTGAATAAGTTTTAGATCACATGTATGCAGAAATTGAAAATAGAACATTTTAAACTTTCAAGCTCCACTGTAAATCCAAATCAACTTATCCAGTGACTAAGACCATATATTGCCCCACTGGCACCATTAAGCTGGAGCTAATGGCTTGACTTACACTGTTTGGGTTTCAATGTTTCTTGAACTACCCCAGCATGCAAATATGCATAAATGTCCTACTGTTCCTGAAGTTTAAATGTGGTTTATATACTAAAGATGTTTTCAGAATACGCTACATAGTTCCACTTGTTTTGCTTTTCTCCAGCTTTGCTTTATGATACTGTAGTAATGAGTGGCCACTAAACCCATACCACCCTTCTTCCCTCAGTTGGTGCCTAAGAAAATATCTAATTTTGAGACTGATGAGAAGTACTTTATTATGAAACTTATTTTCAGATAATAAATACTTTTCTTGAGGCAAGCAGAATCTTTTTTTGGCAGTGCTGCACTCTGCCTTCACACTGATTGGAGTGGATATGGATGTCAAGGTTACTGTATCTCTGGTGATGTCTTTTAATGGGTAAAGTGCACTGAAAAAAAACACTGATGTAAGTAATATTCCAATTACTGTGCATTATCTACTGCCACTGTGAATCTGACCTGCTTAAGCAGTGTGCTAAACACTCTCTTTACAAAACAAAATAGACTCCCACACACAGCTGAAGAGGGTGGTTTCTATATAATAACACTCTGCTTAATATGCAGTTCTCCAACTCTCATAGCTGGAGGATCCAGAATGGAGATTCCTTGTAGGTCAGTTCTGCTGGTGATACAGTCTGTGGTCCTGTAGTCAGAAACTGACAAATGAAGAGTGAGGTAGATAGCAATTTAAAATTGTACAGCAACAGTGAGCAACACTGTACATTTGTACACCTGTGTATTGGATCCAAAAGGTAAGTGACCTTAGTAAATAGAACAATGCCAGTGAATGTGGGTGCTTTAATAAAGTGCAATGCTTCTGTATGTCCTGCAGATACATGAGAGTTTGAAGAATATCAACATTGTGTACATATTAATAATACATCAGAGTTGTCGCAGAACAATGCTAGAACACACACAGACTCAGAGGTAAGGCTCAAGGTAAGGTTTATAGGATTAAAAGTTTCATGGTAACAGGCCACTAACCACTGGCCTCAACTGCACAGCAAATATAATATGATTTTACATTCTGCAGCATATAATCACAACATGTCAAACTGAAGTCCAATCCAGAAAGATAAACATCAAATTTTGGAATTCTTTGAGAAGGCATGACAACAAAACAGAAAACAATATAGCTGCATGCAAATATTTGAGCACCCTGGTCTAAATTTCTAATACTGTGAACAGCTAAGCAGGGGCGTCGTAGTGGGGGGAAAAGTGGCACCGAGTTACCAGGGCCCCAAGTGTGGAGAGGGCCCTTGAGGAGTCTGGAATTTTATTTTCCTTTAAATATAAAAAAATAATAATATTTAATAATAGGGGGTGGGGCCCTGGGCATTGCATGTGCATAGGGCCCAGAATTTGGTGCTGTGCCCCTGCAGCTAAGTAAAAGAAGACCTGAATTCCAAATTACATTAAGTAAAAAATAACATGTTTTAAGCAAGATTACATTTGTTTATACAACTGATAGTTCCAGTCCTAAAACATGACTGTCAGAGGAGCTCCGACCTCATTACAACATCTGAATTAATGTGCTACGAGTTTTAACGATTTTAGTTAACAAACCAGTTTTAAGGTCAATCTTCGTTTACTTGGTGGGTTAACAGTAGACAAATGTTGTAAAGAGATGGTCAGAGCAAAAGAGAATTAAAAAAGAACACATACTGAAGTTAACAACAGGGTGATATAAGTATTGGAAAAATGAGGAAATGAAGAAGGCAGTGAAACAGGTGAGGTGGGCTGTTCATCTATGTGGTGGAGATGGTTATTGCTAATGTTATTCACAAATGTAATTTTTAAATACTGAAGAACCACTTTCTTGTTGCTGTTTTATTACAAATGTCTTGAAGTGTCATATGCTAATATCAAATGTTTTAGATTGATATTCGCCATCGTAGGGGGGCACGGTGGCTTAGTGGTTAGCACGTTCGCCTCTCAGCACTGGGGTCTTGGGTTCGATTCCCCATCTGAGCGGAGTTTCCATGTTCTCCCTCCGCTTGCACGATTGGTGATTCGGTGGCACGGGGGGATGCTACCGCTTATAGTTAGATTTTGTAAACTATAATCGTATACTGTGAAGTTCTGTAAACATTATTTTGTCG
>BRDA01082890.1:0-17263 GCA_036984385.1 Crenuchus spilurus | reverse complement strand
TTGACACCATGAAATTTTGAAACAACATATTTTTCCCTTAAAATGTTACATTTACTCAGATTAAACTTTTGATCTGTGATTTGTGTTCTATTCTGAATAAAGTATTAGATGTTGGCACCTCCACATCACTGCATTCAGTTTTTATTCACAATTTGTTTAGTGTCCCAACTTTTTTGGAATACGGTTTGTAGATTATTTAAAGTAGTCACACAACTGATGTCTCAAACACATTAAGAGGCAAGAAATGCAAGTCATGAACTCTTGACCAGATACAGCTGTTAACTGAAAGCCATTCCAGGTGACTACCTCATAAAGCTGACTGAGAAAATGCCAAGAAAGCTGCCATCTAAGCAAGAGGTGCCTACTGTGAAGAATGTAAAATATAAACATATTCTGGCCTGTTTAACACTGTTTTGTTTACTAAATAATTACATATGTATTTCTTCACAGTTTAGGTGAGTTCAGTGTTAATCTACAATGCAGTATTGTGCATTTGTCGGAAAGTGCGACTTAAAGCATTGCAAGTTAAAGTTATTTTATGTTTGTAAATTTAAGCTGTTTGTAAAAATTACAGGTTTAAGGGCAGCACATACTGTATATATACAAACTGTATATTTAAATTAGTCAGGAAGGAAACACAAATGTATTAAGCTAAAAAAACAGGCTATCAGTCTGCACTTTCTTCAGGAAATGCACTAATCTAGCAGTCTTCATACAATAAATCATGGATATATCACATTCAACTCTAAGGCATATTTGATGTCAAAGTTATATTTTACAAGATTAAATGCAAATAGTTACAGCATAATCTAAAACCTGCAATACTCCGCAACTCCTATTGGGTTAGTTGTAGTGGTAAACTCTAAAGTCCCTTCATTCAAAGTCAGCCTGCCTGTGAAGTCAATCAGTAACCTTGAACTATTAAAGCACAAAGGAAGATAAGAGGCAAAACAACCTGCTAAGGAGTTAATGTTGTATCGTGGCTATATGTTATACGCTTACTACATTAAATCTTTAAGGTTCAGATAACCTGTGAGATTGGACAGCTGAAAACTTACATGAAGTTTCGTCGTAGTTTCTCCTCCAGGTAAGCGGCTCTGAAACCTGAAACTTCCAGCTACCTTTTCATGTTCACATGCCCCGCACGCTGTCTTCTCATTTGACCTCTGGAAATCACCTTGTACTCTTGCAGCAACTGATTGTTAATGATTAAATTCACGCCAGGTTCAGATTAAATGGATACTGAATCGAAACCAACAATGGACTCTGAATGACACGAGTCGAGTTTAAAGATGGTCAGTTGGCTAAAGCTGACAGCAGGTGGATTTATTTCTGTGATCCAGTGGTGAAAAGACTTCCCCTTGTTTGTGGCAAATTAGACTTGAAAGTAAGTGTTGCAAACATTCCTGTTTAAAAATCTTTTCTGGCAAAAGCTTCACATGTCTCTAATTTACATAATATGATTATCTCTCTAAAGTCAATATATTTTGGACTTTAGTACATTAGTAAAGGGAACACTGCTGTGCTTAAACCCTGTGGTTAACTATGTAAAGCTATGTAAATGTATAAAAACAGAACTCAAATGGATAAATTTAGGCTAGAGCGGTGAGAACTCAGCTGATTTTAAAATAGCCTATCAGGTGATTTTTCAACACATTACAGTAACAGGTTGGTCTGGATTACCAGTAGTGTTTGGGTTCCTGTTACCCATTCTTACAGTGCTGCTTGAAAGTTTGTGAACCCTTTAGAATTTTCATGCATAAATATTATCTAAAACATCATCAGATTTTCTAAAGTCCTAAAAGTAGATAAAGAGACAAATGAGACAAAAATATTATACATGGTCCTTTATTTGTTTATTCAGGGACATGATCCAATATGACATATTTGTGAGAGGCAAAAGTATGTGAACCTTTGCTTTCAGTATCTGGTGTGACGCCCCTTTTACAGCAATAACTGCAACTAAACATTTCAGGTAACTGTTCTTTAACCGTTCTTTGGTAGAACGTCTTGTGTGCTTAGGGTCAATGTCTTACTGCATGACCCACCTTCTCTTGAGATTCAGTTCATGGACAGGTGTCCTGACATTGTCTTTAGAATTCTCTGATATAATTCACAACTCATTGTACCATCAATGATGACAAGTCGTCCTGGCCCAGATGCAGCAAAACAGGACCAAACCTGATACTACCACCACCATGTTTCACAGATAAGGTTCTTATGCTGCAATACAGTGTTTTTTTTTCTCCAAACATAACACTTTTCATCTAAACTAAAAAGTTCTATTTTGGTCTCATCTCGTCCCTTCTGGCTTGTCCATGTGATCTTTGGCAAACTGCAGACAAGCAGCAATGTTCTTTTTGGAGAGCAGCAGCTTTCTCCTTGCAACCCTGTTTTTGTTTTTTGCACACCATTGTTGTTCAGTGTTCTCCTGATGCTGGACTCATGAACATTAACATTAATCAATGAGGGAGGCCTTCAGTTGTTTAGAAGTTACCCTGGAGTCCTTTGTAACCTCGCTGTCTATTACACGCCTTGCTGTTGGAGTGATCTTTGTTGGCAACCACTCCTGTGGAGGGTAACAATGGTCTTGAATTTCCTCAATTTTTACTGACTGTAGACTGGTGAAATCCAAACTCTTTAGAGATGGTTTCGTAACCTTTTCCAGCCTGATGAGCATGAACAACTCTTTGTTGTTCTCTCTTGTCCTCCTCTTCTTTGTTTGTGCCATGATACACTTCCACAATGTGTTGAGAACTGCAGACAGATTTATGTTCTTTAAATAAAACAGGGTGCCCACTCACACCTGATTGTCATCACATTGATTGAAAACACCTGACTCTAATTTCACCTTCTAATGAACTGTTAATCATAGAGCTTCACATTCATGTACTTTTGACACTCACAAATATGTCATATTAGATTATTTTCCTCAATAAATAAACAAAGTATAATATTTTGTCTCATTTGTTTAACTGGGTTCATTTTATATACTTTTAGGACTTGTGTGAAAATCTGATGTTTTATGAATGTTGTTTGTTTCATGTTTATGCAGAAATATAGACAATTCTAAAGGGTTCACAAACTTTCAAGCACCACTGTATAGGTGGCCAGTTATTGTACATCATTAATATATTAACTTATATTATTATAGATAATAGAGTGTTGAAGACCACCATTCCTGTCATGTATAAACATGTTTTGATAATAAAATGATTAATACAGTAAATCAATGGTGAAAGTTTTCTTGTGTAGTCTCTTTGCTTAAATATGTACAGGCAATTTTAATGTGTTTTAGGGTCACATTTTTATTATTACAATAGTTTTTCTCTTTATGTCCCCAGAGAAACTGTTGTTTATCTTGAATTGCTTTAGCTGTTGAATCAGGAAATGATTAACAAAGTAAATGAAACTGAAAATAAATTCCATTCCTTACGTGCAGGTGAAGACGCTCAGGTGAGATGTTTATACCACATTTGGTATAATTTTATGTATTCTAGCTTTGAACATTTTAGCTTTTTTTCCTGATTAGACTTTAAATATCATTTACTGTGTTTTCACTGTGTGCTTTGTCACATGTACAGACACAGGCTTTGACAAAGGTAAATACTGACGGCGTGAAGATTACTAGAACTAGAACTAGTTTACACTAGAAAACACTAGAACCACAACTTGGTTAAAAGACATTGTGAGGTACAGGGGTGACCTGGGAATTTCAGGCATGAGTATGTGTAAGAACTACTGGCTATACTAACAGGTATTTTATATATTTTTGAAATGTACTGTAGACCCATTTCAAAGACTTAAAATGTGATAACTACACTGTCAGTAAACAGATACTGCATGGATACATTTATGTACTGCAAGATACAATGTAAGTGTACTCCATGACACAACATGGTCTTTATGGTCCAACTGCATACCTTAAAGGTTCATTCGATTTGTTTTTCCAGGAGTAATCAGCATTAGCATCATTTTTGACACTGGAGTCAGGGCGGGGAGAGTCAGTACAACCTCAAATGAAATGAAACACAATATGGTATAATTATGTTCTTTAATTGCATTTACTGACACATTGTTTACAGGGTTCCACAGGAAAGGCACCAACTCAGTTCCGATCCAGTGACCATTTTTTTCTCCTCAAGTGTAAGTAAAATGGAATTGCTACACAACACACATTCACTGCAATGGGAAAGTTTTGTTTCATTACACAGTATATGATGCTGCCAACAAGACAAATGCCTGATGTGGTTTGAGCTCTAAAGAAACCCATTTGATTGTATTTGACATGTATCACAACACAATTTGCAACCTGTGAGTAAATTTGTCATGACATTTTAATGTCTCATCTGTGATAGAGTAAATCAGGTGGTGAAAGAATGGCAGAAAGTGGTGGTACCAAGCACCAGAAAGACATCCAGGAAAAGATCTGCCCATCTCATGGGGGTTCTATAATGAGGAACAAACTGTTTCGGACCTTCTCTCTACGCAGCAGAAAGAAACCACAGACAGAGCAAACCAGTCCTGCATCCAACACTAAGCTTCTCTCTTCTGACACACCAAGTAATGTTTTTCATTTACTTTGATTAATGTTCTTATAGTTATACAAAAAAAAAAACAAGCTACATCTTGATACAGACCCAGGGAACCAGAATGCCAAAGACAAGATCTAAACAGGCTGTTTAAATGAGAAAAAATGAATGCTAAAAGTAAAACATTAGTTAAAATCCTTTGGAGAAAAGTAACAAATGTGTAAAAAGATCTGAAAATGTTAACAGAACTGATATATTTTACAGTGTAATTTACACATATCTAGCATTTTTGTTCAAAGTTGAATAAATCAAGGTAAATTGCTTGTTAACAAATTCATTACAATGGCACAGCATTTTAACAGTGCAGCACTTACACTGAAAGTCCGACAATGTGTAATCCCTCAGTGTCCCTCAGTGTCAGCAAACTTTTGGCACGGTGGCCACGGTGGCACTAAACAATACTAAACAAATTGAAGTGCAGCAGATTCAACTAGTTTTTACAGCTGTTTTCAGACAACTGAGGTATGAGGTAAAAGATATATGAGGGGAGTTCCTGCTGGGTGGAAATATATCCTACAGCAATACTGCCCCCTTGTGGAAAAGATTGGTCACTTCTATAATTATAATTTATTTCAGTAACAAAAAATAGTCCTCTTGCATGTGATTGTAGTAACTTCAGGCTCTTGCAGATAGCATTGCACAAAGATGATCAGGCTATAAATACCTGCAGGGTGTGTGATAGGATTCAAGGCAGATGTTAACGATGAAAGGAGTGATTGCATTTGTGCGCCGAAGGCCATAGTGTGAAGGAAGTACTTGAATTTGCAGGTGTATCAAAACATGCTTTTATATGGGTCTACCACCAGTGGCAAAAAACCCCCAGTCTACAGGAAATTCTGGTCAGAATTGTGGCCAACAGTACATAAGACCAAAGCCCTCTTGTGTGGCTCCATATGTGCATGGTATGAAGTTCTCTGTGGAGAGATCTTTCACAAACTGGTTGTGAAGGATTTGTGTTGACTTCTAGAAGTTATTCTTACCAGGAAGTGATCATCTATGAAACCCACAGTCTCTGTCCATTGGTTTTGTCTTTCAGTCACAATTCTGATGAAAATTTCTTGTAGACTGAGATTTTTGTTACTACTGGTAGACCCATATGACTGTACACTTCAATACACCTGCAAATTCAGATACTTCCTTCACACGCTGGACATTGTCAACCAAATGCAAGCACTCCTTTCATTATTAACATCTGTTTTGTGCTACATTTTCTACTCATCCACTGAGATGTTCACTTCACTGTAGTGAAGGCCTCTCCACCAGAAAGGAAAGTTATCTATTCATTTTCTTTGTTGTTTAGATTCATCTATGACAGAAGATGGCTTCTTACATAGGTTCTCATCTGTTAGAAGAAGTTTGAATAATGGACAAAAGAAAAGAAAATCTCTTCCGGAAATCACTTCATCTAGGTCAAAGGATAACACACCAGAGAAGACTGTAATGGAGAGTAAAGGCAGTAGGGACTCTAAGTTCACTGCTTCTTATATCAGTGAAATCCCACCCAAACCCTTGTCAGGTAAGCATCTTTGCTGATGTTGATGGGCTTCAGTAATATATTAATGCTGTACATTCACTGGCCACTTCATTAGGTACACATACCGTCTACCACTGACCATATGCTTTTTGTAGTTGTACTATTACAGACTGTAGTCCATCTGTTTTTCTGCATACTTTGTTAGCTATTGTTCATGAACAATATTATCAAAGCTCTAAAACTGTTTATTTTCCATTAGTTTTGCAGATCGATCATCTTTTAAAAAGTGATCTGGAAGAGGCCTATCTGAATCTGTTGTCACTGCGACTGGAGTTTCAGCGTGAGCAGGAAGCTCTGGGTGAGAAGGCCACTCCAGTGGAATTATCAAATAAAGAGAAAGACTTGTTTCTGCTCTACACAGCCCTGAGGACCAAACTGACCGACATTGTCCAACATTCATGTGACCAGACCTCCAGTGAGCTGCTTGTGCATGTGCCCTACATAATCCTGGAGGAAGAAAAGAGAGAAGGAGATCCTGGGGGGATAGAAGGATGGAGGGAGGCATGGAGAGATGCAATAAAGAATGGGGTGAAGGAAACACTTAAGCGGGTCCAGCTGAACCACCCCGAAGGAAATGTTTCCTGGTTGGCAGTGCACTTGGGACATCTGGGCAAAAAGATTTTGGAGCTTTTGGAGAAAGTGAAAACAGAGCTTGTAATATCATACCCGCCAAGCTTTAATGTGTTTGAAACCTATGCTTTATTTTGTCATGAGGCTTTAGCAGCACATCTGAAGGAGCTTCTGAAGAAGGTCAAAAAGCTTAAAGATTTTTACGCCATGCTAACGTTCATTGTAAATGACTATCATAGGTGAGATTTTGAACATATTTTGAAAACTTTTGTAAATTCTCTTGGGAAAATAAAGTATACTTATGTCAGATTATAACCTTCTGTTAGTTTGGAACCACTAAATTGTTCTACTAAATCAATACACGTGTAAGTAAAAAAATATTAACTCACACTTAATATACAGTATGCTAGTCGTGTGTTATTTTCATCACTCTTAACATATATTAAGTACATTAGTCTGTGCTGCCCAACTGAACACTGAAACACGTTAAAATGTATTTAAATCATTCCAGTAATTATAGTATTATTTGATATTTGATTTGATCACTTGAGTTGTATTACAATAATAATTTATAATAATTTATATTAAAAGAGTTGTGAAAATAACATATATTAAGTATGACCTAATAGGATTTTAATTACACATTAGTGGTCAATTATTAAAAAATAGTGTCTCCAATAACATTAAGATTAGCATGACTATATATAATACACAATATATACTAACATATGTTTTATTTTCACGATGGTGTACCTTACAGTGAGAAAGTCCTTGGTAGTCCCTCTTTGCAACCAGAGATGAAGAAGCAGAAGGATGTTGCAATACTTGATGATTTTGTAGATGAAGTTAAAAACAAATACTGTAGCTGTCTACAGGTGAGAAACAAGCACAGTTCCAGGATCCTGATCTATACATCTGATAAACTTATTTAATAAGTAAGTGACTGTTCTTCATTTCCTGCTTTATGTGTATTTATAATTGTTTATCAGGAAGAACTACATGCTTCATTGAGCAGAATCATTGAACATGAAGAGGAGGATGTGTGGAAAAAGAAAAAAACATCGCAAAGAACAGAAGATGGAAGATTCCTCACCAGTGAAATTCACAAGGATATTTGTACAGTATGTAAAGTTACATTCCTTGAGGACGCCTTTTATACAGTAGGCTGTTACATTTCATGCTTTGTGTGATTGATATTTATAATTTGACAGGTAAATATAGTATAATTATACAACTATATAGCTTTTTTATGAAAGTAATTACTAGTACACTAGAAATAGTACATTGGTGCAGCCGTGGCCTGGTGGTTAGGGATCTGGCCTTGTACCTGGAAGGTTGCCGATTGGATCCCCGTGCAGGTCATGACAAAAGTGCCCTTGAGCAAGGCACCTAACCCCCAACTGCTCCCCAGGTGCCGTGGATAGAGCTGCCCACCACTGGTGTGTGTGTGTGTGTGCTTCAGTACTGGTGTTAGGGTGCGCAACAGAGACTTTAGAGGTGCCCCCATCGATGTTTGGGGCTCCACTCGCAGTGTGTGATTGGCGTCGGTGGAGCTCTGGGCCTGGTGTGCTTTACTGCACAGATGGGTAAAATGCAGAGGTGAAATTTTGTCACTGTGCGACTAATAAGAGATTATAAAATAATTTAAAAAAATACATTTTAATATCATTTAAAAGTTCATTTGTTGTCAAACTGTCATGTATTGTATATTCATTACATGTAAAGTGACATATTCCAAGATTTTTTAAAATATTCTAATAATTTAATATTCTGGATTTCTGATTTTTATGACTTATAAGTCAAACTGATCAACAGTAAAACAAAACTTTACATGCAATGAATATTAGATTAAATTAAGATCAACCAATTTAGCCAATGTGAACGGAATTTGACTTCTGCATTTGACCCATTCGTGCAGTGAAACACACACACACACAAGGCTGTGAGAATTTGTGCCCGAAGCAGTGGGCAGCCCTTATCCACCGGCACCCTGGGAGCAGTTAGGGGGTTAGGTGCCTTGGTCAAGGGCACTTCAGTCATGTCCTGTCTGGGGATTGAACCAGCGACCTTCTGGTCACAAGACCAGATCCTTACCACTAGGCCATGCCTGCCCCCTATGTATATATATGTATATATATGAATAATAATTAAGTAAAATGTGAGAGCAATGTAAACATTGTAAACATAAGGGCCATTTCATTTCTGTTTAGCTGGTTGCAGCGTATGCAGAGAACTCTGGGAAGATTGATGAAAACCTAAAAAAAATGGCTCTACGTAGCTGCCTGGAGACCTTAAAGCACTTTCCAGAAAGGTAAAACAAAGCCTATATATGATGATGTAAGAATTTATCAGCCTTTACTGTTCTGACCTCTAAATAAAAAAATAAACAACCAGCTTCACTTTACATCAGATGGGACACTAATGTGAGAAATATCTCACCACTTGTTTTGTCTGTCCTAGACTTGAGGAGGAGTTTTTAAAGCAGAGATCATCATTTTTGGGCTCAGATTTATTGGACAGTTGTCTATGGGCTGAGTATCATGTCACATATATAAACAGCTTCATCTCACTTAAGTAAGTCTTTGCTATGTGTGTTCACTCCTATCTGTGACATGAGATTAAGCATTAATGTTGTAATTAATAGTTCAGTTGATGGAATCCAAACATGGGAATTCTATATGTTGGTTGCTCACATACATATGATACATAAAAATCATAGAAAGCACAAAACACTAAATGAAGATTTAATACACCCACATTTACACGTACATATAAGCCACTAACCAAGTGAGACATTTAAAACCCTTAAAACCTTCTAATTCCCTATTTTATAAACATATATCATCTTCCTTCATTCTTCACAGAGCAAAAATCTATTTCAGGGCAATGTGGTAACAAATAGAATTTTTCACTCAAAAATCAAATTTACACAGCTGTCTACTTTCCCCAAACATAATCCATCAGCCAAGACATCTGCAGTTCAACTTCTGCTTCCTTAGTCTAGAACTGGAGCTGTGAGGCCAGCACTGGTATAAACACTATAACTCAGCAGTCTCTTAAATTAACTCTGTTATTTCTGTCCAATTATGTCACCAAGACATGTCACTCATTTCAAACTACAGACTAGTGTTTCAAGACACAGGATTTTTTGCCATCAACTTGGAGTAGGAAAGGTTTTTGTGACCATCATAAATACAGAGGAATCTGACCCAAGATCAGGCTCTGGTACTGTCTGAGGTGTCTGTCTATAACAGTGAGGTTCTAGCTTTGCTGCTCCAGTTCTAAATTAAAGAAGTAAAATTTGGACTCCAAACATGCCTTGGCTGATCAACAGAAGTACACAAGTCCCTTACTTAAGTAAAAGTGCTAGAAATCAAATAAAAATAATTACATGTATTCATTTCTTACTCAAGAAAAAAGTATAAAAGTACATGCCCCTAAATGTACTTAAAGTATATGTATTTCTTTCAAATGAATCAATCCTCATTTATTTTTCTAAACAGGATATAATTGTAATTAAAGTTAGAGGTACACAAGCATTATGACATTAAAACAGTTCTATGCTGTTCTTTTATGAGAATCATATCCTATATCATGTGTAAATTAAAAGGCCTTGAGATAGTATTTAACTAACCAAAGCAGTGCTTAAATAACAAAACTCTCAATGTCCAGTCACTGTTTATGAGTATTGAGCAGTTATTTGGAAATGTAGATTGTAAAAGTAAAAAGTAATTGTTAAGTGAAAAAGACACTCAAGATACAAAAATCTACTCAAGTACAGTAACAAAGTATTTGCACTTCATTATTTACCACTTCTGCTGATCGACTACTTAATTAGGTGAAATAAAATGTTCTCTCTCTCTCTCTCTCTCTCTCTCTCTCTCTCTCTATCTCTCTCTCTCTCTCTCTCTCTCTCTCTCTCTCTCTATATATATATATATATATATATATATATATATATATATATATATATATATATGTGTGTGTGTGTGTGTGTGTGTGTGTGTGTGTGTGTGTGTGAGAACCATTCTTCATTAAGAGTTATATAATGTGGCCAGATTTCAGACATTTTCACAATAATGGAGGTCATTGTGTCCTCTTGGTTATGTCTGTACTATTTTTCATTTGTTCTGTGTTTTCTGGTTTAGAGAACACATGGGAGGTTATAGTGAAAGCTGTCCAGATCAGGTGAAAGAGCTGGGGAGAGAGGTAGATGGGCTGGTTTTGCGGTTGAGAAAAGCATTGCTAAAACAATTTAGCAATGAAATTGAGGTGAGCTGAAATGCACGTACACACATACACAAGTTGGTGCCTTGAATGTACATGATAAAGATCTTTCAGGTCATTTCACTTGTGAAACCTCCCATCACAGCCCCATTTCTTGTCCACTTGCCTTTTGTTTATGCTTATGTCGTCCATGTGCTACATCATGTCTCCAGCCACATCGTGCCCTGTCATGTCTATTCATTATGTTCTCCTGTCTCGTGATTCCACAGCCCTGGTTCCCCATCTCATGTCTGATTACGTTTGGTTTAAATGTTCCCTTGTGTGTCACAGTCCTCATCGGTCATTGAATTGTCTTCCTGTATAGTCAACCTGTCAAGTGTAGTGTCACCATGTTGCCAGTTTTGTTTTCAAAGCCAAGAGTCTTTTTGTTAATAATAATGTTTTTGTCAACCCCTGCATCCTACTCATCCACCCCTTTTGACATCACTTTAATCAAACAGTTACAGCAAGATTATTATTGCCAAGGCAACCAAAACAAGTAAACTTAAATGCAGCAGTTTTGTTGTATTATCATATCATATCATATTTTTTCCCTTGTTACATTTGAAAACAATGTGTAACAGATCCAAATGTTTCTTTCATTGCAAATGTTGTGTGAAAGAGAGATTTTTTCCACCAAAATTTCAATCATTTGTTTCAGCTCCTCACACCCAGACTGATGACAAAGCAATGGCTCAACACAGATGAAGAGTTCAATGACATATTGAACAGAATTGAAACCTTCTCTGGATACTGCAAATCAATGAGACCTCCACCTGCACACGTGAGTCTTATCAATTTGTTAATAATAAGATATCATTTTTTAAAAGAAAGGGTGTCTTACAAATGGTTTTTTGCAGTCCTTTGCCAGTGATGTGCATTATATAGTGGTGAAAGAGTACATATCTCAACTTCTGAAGTGTAATTACTCATGCAAAGGCAAGAAGAACGAGCTTGCTGCTGCTAAGATCCGAGACCAGTGGGATGAGCTGAGGAATCTGTTCAGGGAAATGGTAAGATAGTGTGTTTCATATTTGGGGTTTGTTAAGTGTTCAGAAGATTCATATATTGAATGAATGTACATGTTTTTTGGATTCAGGGATCTACTTTAGACTGGCTTCATCCACTAGGAGATCAGCTGAGTGAAATCATTGAACAAAAGAGTGAGAAAGACATAAAAAATCTTTTAGCACCTTTGGTTGAAAATTATCCAGACCTCAAGTAAGTACATTCTTTTATTTTTGATGTTTCTCACTATGTGAAAGTTAATAATAATGTGCATTTCAGATCACATTCTCCTCATAAACTTTCTCAATTTTTAGTGAGAGGCAACTGACAGCCATACTGACCTTCAGAAACACAAGTATTGGGAAATATTTGGGATTGAACCCTCTCATTCAGCACTTCAGTGAGCTAAAACAGAAGTCTGAGAAGACTAACGGTCAGCATACATTCTTCAGTGATATTAAGGTGCCTGTTTTAATGTATTGTTTAGTAATTACGTTGTCTAAAATGCATTTTCTTTGGTGGCACTCTAAATACTCTTAAATGATTGGATACTCTATCAATTTTTGTCATTTATAACAAATTGTTGTCCTATAAATACATGATATAATTTCTCTTATTTCCAGTGAGACAAACATCAACCTTTCACCGTTTCAGGAAGTATCAAGTCTTAAGGACCACAAAGCTGACCTCATATGTGCTAAAATATACACAAGTATAGTATAATCAAATATTTTAAGCTGATCATTAAAAATCACTATGAGACCTCTCTGGAGAGGAGAATACTAATGTTATACCTAATGCTGGACTCTGCGGGGCCTATTTTTTGCTGTGAATTTGTAAATAATCATTATCATGATGATTTATATTTAGAATAATTTTTATATTGGGCCTTCATCAATAATTATTGATGATTATGAAAACTTAAATTTTATCATTTATATATTATATATATACTGATATACTGAAGGTCCTCATAGGATTTTCATCTAAATTCTATAGCAAACAGTCACACCATCTATTTCTTGCAATGTTGATATAATGTTGTCAAAGCAACTTGATCATTTAGTCTTTAGTTTGTCTCCTGCCAACATGGCAACATTCAAACCACTTTGTTTTTTTTGTCAGTGTGATACAAGTGACTTTTGCTGTCTTTTAATAATGTTATCATTACATTATCTGAATCTCCAAAAAGTTGTGGGAACCCAATCAGGATTTTGTCACAATGTAATCTCAGATCTGCAGATCTTTAGGCTGGCAAAATGAACTTACACAGGATACACCCACTCGAGTAATCTCTTATAGGAAAAATCATCCCAAAATACTTGTCAAAGGTAAAACAAAACATTGAGTGAGATACCAATGAGTTAAGACTTCTGTGAAACAGAAGTGTGTTTAAGTATATTTATTTAATTTTGTTTACAACTGGAAGAAATTAATTTATGATAACTTTCAGAAGAATTTAAAACCTTATATTTTGATCAGAAGTTTTTTTCTCTGGAGTTAAATTTCAGAAAATTGTGTGCTTCACAAACTGATCTCACACATGGCTAAACTGTGACTAGGAGAAGCAATTGAGTTTGAAATAGGATCTTATTTAAATTTCTTTCCTCTGGACAATACTGGCTGTTTCTATCTAATTTAAATCAGCAACAGAATTATTATGAAACAGACAGGAGAATTATTTATAGGATGATTTGTATGATATATACTGTATTTGATTTTATTTAATTACACTAAAAGCATGGAGTTGCATCTTTTACCAAACAATCCTACACACTTCCATGACTTGTACTAATGACTCTAATGATATATATAGTTAACCTAAAAAGTCAAAGAAAGTTAAATTTTACACTGCACCAAAAACTTCACTTTATATCTCAAATGTCAGAGAGGAATGCTATTCTTATCACCATGAACCATATAAAAATAAGAAAGTGGACACTTAAGTTTCTGATGATAATGAAATCACTTCACTTTTAGAGAATTTTAATGAATACTGACTAAAGAGATTCTTTAAAAGTTGAGGGCATTATATTAATTGCATTGATATTAACATAACTGGTTGCTGTTGGAGCACTGATGTTAGGGAAATGTGAAAATGTGGTGCTTTAAACCTTAATCTTAAAATTTTAATATCAACCATGTTACGTGTTGCAGCTTCAGAATAAGTTTGCTTTAAGACCCGATGAACATCGGTCAACATAAAGCATACCTCTTGGTTTAGTGTAACATATTTGTACGTTCCATATTTATTATAAAAATTTCTGAACTCTACTTTTTTACAGATTTTATTTTCATGCTGTTTGACTACAGTGACCATTGCCACTTTCATTTCAGTTTTATTGTATCATTTTACTAATTATTTCTAACTACTTAATTATACTGACTGTGAGGATTGTTTACAAATATTTTGACTGTTTTGCTAAGGACAATGTTAATAGGCTGCATGCTGTTACTACTGATGCTGAACGTGATGATGAAAGTATAAAACAGTAATGCATTAGATTGACTTGATTCAAATGTGTGCATCATTTACAAGTAAATACAATATATTGTATCTATGTCCCTAAAAAATTTGGGACACTGCAAAATGTAAATAAAAACAAAATGCTGTTATGTTTTGCTTGTATTTCTTGTACTGAACTCTATTAATTACTCATACACAGAATCCAGAATTGACACTATGAACATATTTTGGGGCAAAAGGAAAAACTAAATGAGACATAAGTAGACATTAGTATGTTTTAAATGAAAATTACTTGGACATTCACAATGACAATCAGATAGAGTTAAATAATTATGTATCAAGCCATAACCTTAAAATCTCCCTCTCATATCTACACTCACTGTCCATTATCAGCTCCACTGACCATATAGATGCACTTTACAATTACAGACTGTAGTCTGTCGGTTTCTCTGTATACTCTTACTCAATGGTCAGGACCCCCACAGGACCATTACTGGAATTTTTAAACACTGTTCACTCACTGTCCACTCTTAGATACACTTATACTGTTGATCCATGTAAGGTCAGAGACAGTAGCTCCTCTGTTGCTGCACAGTTTGTTCATTGGGGGATACAGAACACTGCCCACAGGACTCTTTTGGCTATGTAGTTTTGGTTGGTGAACTCTAGCACTGACAGGGGATTGTTTAAGAATTTCTGCATCTCTGTTGTCTGATCCACTCATTCCAGCACAACACACACTGACACACCGCTACCACATTAGAGTCACTGCAGTGCAGAGAATGATCTTCCATGCAAATTATGTCTGCTCTGTGGAGGTCCTGACCACTGAAGAACAGAGTGAAAGGAGGCTGAAATAAAGTAGAGAGAAACAGGTGGACTTAATGTTTCGGCTGATCTGTGCATTTAAACAGATTGCTTATCTTTGTACTTTCTGTGCAGTTAGAACAGATCACTTCACAGCAGAACAAGTTTAGCTTTCGCCGCTGGGACACAGCCTCGAGCAGACAAGCAGAGCTGTGAAATACACTCTGCTGCAAGACTTGTTAATTGAGTCTTTCTTGTTATTAATGAAAGTGACAGGTGAGAATTACAGTGGCTGGAAAACAGCTTTTTGAGGCTTTCTAACTGGTATACAAAATAATCCTCACAAAAAGGATTTAACTATAACTTTAGCGTGTTTGAATTTAAGTGGAAATCAGTGGGGAAAATACAGTATATTACCACAGTTTTTCAATTTATCCTGATAAAAGACAGGACATTTTAGCGTGGTGTGCTACATTTGGCTTACATAACCACAAACACTGCTTTCTTTATCCCCTAAGGACCTGCCTTTGTTTTTTATCTCAAACTTTAGGGAAAAAACTACTACAAGAATTTTTGCAGCTTTACGGTAAATCCAGATAATCACAATAATACACTATAAGATCCTACATAAGTACTACTATTATAGTAAATTACTACAAGATTAAACTACAGTAATCTTGCAGGGAATTGAAAATATTGTAGACTATTATTGAAGTATTATACATACACTAAATAATCCTTATAGTTTAGAATGTTATTATTATACATTTTATGAAATATTATACACTGCTCAAAAAAATAAAGGGAACACTAAAATAACACACCCTAGATCTCAATGAATAAAATATTACTTTATTTATTACATAGTGGAATGTGTTGAGAACAAAATAACATAAAAATGATTAATGTAAATCAAAATTATTACCCCTTGGAGGTCTGGATTTGGAATCATACTCAAAATCTCATATCACCCTCATGGAGTCTGTTTCTGACAGTTTGAGCAGAAACATGGATATTAGTGGCCTGCTGGAGGTCATTTTGCAGGGCTCTGGCACTGCTCCTCCTGTTCCTCCTTGTACATAGGAGGAGGTAGCAGTCCTGCTGCTGGGTTGTTGCCCTCTTACGGCCCCCTCCATGTCTCCTGGTGTACTGGCCTGTCTCCTGGTATCTGCTCCATGCTCTGGACACTGTGCTGACAGACACAGCAAACATTCTTGTCACAGCTCGCATTGATGTGCCATCCTGGATGAGCTGCACTACCTGAGTAACTTCTGTGGGTTGTAGACATCACCTCATGCTACCTCTATGGTGAGAGAACTGACAAAATGCAAAGTGACCAAAACATCAGCCAGAAAGGATGAGAACAGAGAAAAGGTCTGTGGTCACCACCTGCAGAACCACTCCTATATAGAGGTTGTCTTGCTAATTGCCTCTCATTTCTACCTGTTGTCTGTTCCATTTGCACAAAAGCAGGTAAAACTGATTCACAGTCAGTGTTGCTTCCTGACTGGACAGGTTGGTTTCACAGAAATGTGGTTGACTTGGGGTTACATTGTGTTGTTCAAGTGTTCCCTTTATTTTTTTGAGCAGTGTATATTCATGTCTTATAAGGGTAGAAGGAAATGTCCCTGTCTGGAAGGGAAAAAAGAAAGAAGAAAAATCTTCACAGCACAGAACAAATTGTCAATGGCTCACGTATATGTCTGGGAAATATTAGATGGTAAGCTAGCTATCAGTTCTTGTAGTTGATATGTTGAATGTATTGATTGTGAAGATTTTGACAAGTCTCAAATCATTACAGCCTGATGACTGGGTCAGAGCACTCTGGATAAGTGACATCTTGTGAAGTGCCTCTGGTTAGCAGTAGCACTTACTGACAAATTCCCCTGATCTCAAATTAAGTGAGCATCTTTTGGATGTGCCTTATGTGACGGTTCCTATTTTCTGGCACCAATGTTGCCTCTGGGGTTTGTCCCGTCCAAAGAATCGACTGCACGCTTGGTGGATAACGAGTCGTTT